>MU692568.1:53511-69185 GCA_026770625.1 Nicotiana glauca
GGGGGGGGGGGGGTTATGATATTTTGCGTTGTTTAAAACCATCATATTGACTCATACTTTTATAAAGTCAATTACTCAAATGGTCACTCAACTATCCCAAATTATCTTGTAAAATCACTTTTCTTTCGTTTATAACAACAAAGTCATTAAACTATGCTTATTACACTCAGAAGGTCACTCAACTAGATTTTTTAAATTTTTGATTGTCAAATACCTATTTTACCCTCTAAATTATAAACATTTATCTTATTTTTATTTTTTTAAATCTTTTAATATTATGATTTTCTCCTTTTTAATTTATATTATGGACATACCTATAGAAAATAAATAAATATTATTTATAAATTAAAACAATAAAAATTATTGAAGCATCTATAATGCTGGAATAACAAAATAATAAACATAGTAAAAAATTAATTAGAATACAACAACAACAACAACAACAACAATAATAACATTCCCAGTAAAATTCCACTAGTGGGGTTTGGAAAGAGTAAAGTGTAGGCAGACTTTACTCCTACCCCGAAAAGAGTAGAGATGTTATTTCCAGGAGACACTCGGCTCAACAGGGGAGACAATAATATCATAAATTAGAATAATTTGTCGTAATAATATTTTTAGTATTAACAACAAAAATATAAAAATTTATTTACAATATTCAGAAGAAAGAAATTAAAGATTATAAAATATATATTTCATACACATAATACAAAAATAATTATTTTAAATAAAGGTACTATTATAAAATTATTTATAACCTTTATATTACGTGCATGAAATATATATTTTACAACCTTTATTTTCTTTCTTTCTGAATTGTGTAAATAAATTTTTAAATTTTTGTTTTTAATACTAAATTATTATTACGAACAAATTATTCTAATTAACTTTTTTACTATGCTCATTATTTTGTTATTCTAACATTATATATGCTTAGACACTTTTTATTTTTTTAATTTATAAATAATATTTATGTATTCTATAGGTAAGTCCATAATATAAATGAAAAAGAAAAAAATCATAATATTAAAAAGTTTTAAAAAATAAAGATAAATATTTATAATTTAGAGGGTAAAATAGGTATTTGGCAATCCAAAATTTGAAAAATCTAGTTGAGTAACATTTTGAGTGTTATAGGTACAGTTCAGTGACTTTATTATTACAAAAGAAAAAAAAACAACTTTAGAAGATAATTTGTGATAGTTGAATGACCACTTGAGTAATGAACTCTACTTTTTATACGCAAATAAATTGTGCTGCTATACAGCGATACGGTATGTAACGTCTACCTGAGCCAAATCAATGTGAGACCACGCAACAATTTTTTTTTCTTTTTAAAGTTTTCAAATTCCTTTTTCCCTATCGCTTAATTTTGTGGGGCAAAAGGAATTTTGGACCCCGGATGGAACCATCTGGGAACATTGGTTCCTACCGTAGTCGCTTTCACATTCTTGGTTAACAAGAAAACATAAGTACTCCTCCTCCGTTCATTTTTATTTGGCACGTTTTGACTTTTTACGCCTTTTAAGAAATAATAAATGAATTGCATAATTTACCATGATATCCATATTAACTTATGTATATTTTATTAAATTAGAGAAAATCATTTGAAATGAGTAATAAATACTATGAGTATGATAGAAAAAAGAAAATTATCTTCCCTTGATATACATAAAGTGACAAGTAAAAATAAAAATCTATTTTAGTATACATGTCAAGTAAAAGTTAATGGAAGGAGTATCAAATAAAGCCATTGTTGGGTTTTTAAGTATATTAATGCTTAAAAGAAGGTGAATGAGAAATAGAGAGAAAATGAAATATTTGAGATTCCCTCCTTGACGAAGGGACATTATGTCATATTGGAAGAGGAAAGAGGTTTTTAATGAGTATATAAGTAATTGCTCTTCTTCTAGCTCTTAAAGAGTTGAGAAGAAGGCAACCCTCGCGTCGTCATGTCACGATCCGGATTTTTCACCCTCGGGGGTCATGGTGGTGCCTACTAGCGAAAGCTAGGCAAGCCACCAACTGAACTATTTACCTTGTTTCTATTTTTAATCCGATAACAGTTAAGAGCCAATAATTAGATAACAACAAAATTGAATAAGAGGAAGACTACATTGTAAAGTTTTAATAATACTGCTAATACAATTCCATAACAAATCTACCCAAGACCGGTGTCACAACTTCACAGACTGCCTAGGAGTACTATAACTAAAGGTCTGAAAGAAATAAATACAATGCTGTCTCTGGGAATACATGAAAGAAACAGAAATAGTAGATAGAAGGAGACATCAAGGCCCGCGGACGCCTGCAGGACTATCTCGGGTCGCCTGATAAACATGAAATAACAATCTCACTACGGTCCAAAATCTACAGCACTAGGATTTTCAGAAAAGAGTGCAGAGTGTAGTATCAGCACAATCGACCCCATGTGCTGGTAAGTGTCTAGCCTAACCTCGGCGAAATAGTGACGAGGCTAGGACCAGACTACCAAATAAACATTTGCAGTTAAATCATATACAACAGAAATAGAAGCAGATAATTACAACTAAAGTTGGGCGGGAGAAGCATGCTGCGGGGAAATAACAGATAATAACAGTAGAGAAATGTAAGGAATGCCATAAATCAATTACCAGCAAAGTTAAGAAAATAGGAAGAACAAGTACACATGTAACACCTTTGCAGGCGTGCAACCCGATCCCATTTCATATAGTACCGTTGCAAGTGTGCAACCCGCTCCATTTCATATTGTACTGTTGCAGACATGCAACCCGCTCCCATTTCATATATTACTGTTACAGGTGTGCAACCCGCTCCCATTTTATATAATTATCGTTGCAGACGTACAACCCGCTCCCATTTCATATATTTCCGTTGCAGGCGTGCAACCCGGTCCCATTTCATATATTTCCGTTGCAAGCGTGCAACCCACTCCCATTTCATATATCAACACCAATCATAAAAGAATCCCAGCAAGGAAACAATAGCATAATAACAGCATCCCGGTAACGAAATAATATATCACAACAAACATCCCGACAACGGAACAATAATACCACAAAAACATTCCGGCAAGGGAACATTAATGATAATTCTCACATGAAGCACAATAAACCACAACAGCGTCATAATGATTGTCGCACCTCCTTTTTACCTATACCCGCAAGAGCGTAAGAGAGTTTTTCCAATTAAAGGACAATCGAAACGGGATTTATTATTGAAATATTCAGAGTCGCTACTTGGGAGATTAATGGCGTCCCAAGTCACCGGATGAATCCCGAATCGAGGAAAATATGACCGTGTTAACAATCCGCGAATCATAAATCCGAGTAAGGAATTCTGTTAAACAGGGAGAAGGTGTAAGGCATTCCCGGATTCCGTGGTTTTAGTACGGTCGCTCAACTATTATATTTGAAATATTTATCTGATTTCAAAACATGTTTTAGCTTATGTGCTTTTAACCTTAAACCGCTTTTATTATTATTTTTAACGAAAATTGCAACGCCGTGAAAACGTATCTCGAACCACGTCACATAAATGCACCTGTGGTCATTGACACATTTCGACTTCGTTGAGATTTAAATTTGGGTCACATAGATGTGCACCCGAGTTTAGGAAGGTAATGTTTAAACTTCGCGCCTAAAGAGACTAACACGTTATTATTTTGGGGAAGGCCGTAAAATTCGCTAAACGGCCCGTCCCAAAATCTAAGTATTTTAATATATACATTTAACGAGGGCCCCGCAATTTATGTATTTTATTTAGCGAGACTCATCTCATTTTATTATTTAAAAGGCAAACCTAAGGCAACTACGATTTTCTACTTTGCGAGGGCCATGGAAAATTCAACTAATGGTAGCTTAGTAGAATTCAATTTGTTATCATCCCAAACG
The DNA here is from genome assembly GCA_026770625.1 of Nicotiana glauca. NCBI lineage: Eukaryota > Viridiplantae > Streptophyta > Magnoliopsida > Solanales > Solanaceae > Nicotiana > Nicotiana glauca. Next base: position 57,405 of record MU692568.1, read on the forward strand.
AAAGAGACAACAAATTCCTTCATTGAAACAATTTCAACAAGAATCAATTCCAAGTCCAATTATCATTATTTTAAAGTGAAAGCATCTGACCCATTAAGACTAAAGGTAGAAATAAAGTTATAATGAAAAATGCTATGCAAGAATATAAAATTGCAAATAGAGTGACACAAATTAATCTTCCAAAAGTTTTATTCTCCTTTTAGTTTCATACACTATATTAGGTTGGGGTTGCTTATACAAGTTATAAAGTAGGCAAGGACAACAAGCACGTTGGTGATTAGAAATGGATGACGAGGTAGCAACTTAGGATTGGGGATTACAAATGAATAACAAGGTAAGGAATATATGTTAATTTAAGTTGCCAATGTCCTGTTTCAAGAAACCCTTTTTTAGAAAAATGAGGCAAGCATCTTTGAGACTTTCTGTTGCCAAATTACAAAGCCACATCAAAGAGAACCCAATACTTTAATTTCAAACGGAATAGGTAACAAAACTAGGCAGACTATTGAATGAAACAATTGGGCGTGTCAAATAAAATTAAACTAGAAACTCAAACACTTATTTTGAAGATTGAAGCCTAAGCTCAATGCTGAAATTTCTAACAAAGATATGAAACAATAGATGATTAGAGTATTTCTTTGATTCAAACTGAAAGTATAAAGGCTATCCATATTGAATTGCAGAACCTACTTGTGTTTTAATGCTTGTTCAACTTAAATGAAAATAGGCTAGGCTAAACGTAAACATCCAAATTGTTCCTATAAACTACTATATTATATCAAATTTTATTCACATTAACAGCATATGTATGAACCTGAAGCGGTCTAAAGTTGAACCTGGAATCAATCTCACAATTCAACTAACACGGACTATATTACAGCAATCATCACATTTAACCTTCATCTGTTTCGACATAACCGCGATCCATGATCAATCGAACTCTAAATGACTTGAATTACACTAGATCTACGACTAACTGGTTGAATCCATACAAAAATGAAAAAGAAGCTGGTTGTAAAGTACGATTTTGACAGTCCAAGAGGCTAGATCAAAAATTGTGAAACTCACGTAAGGAACTAAACTATGCTACAATATACTACTATTGAAGTATAAATGGACAAAATCTGAATTTAACAGTCTGTAAGTCCAAATTAAGTACAATAGCCTATCACAAAATAAGGATTTAACAGAGTGTCATTTTCTTTTCGTCTTCAGTTTGTGCTCTACATCAAAGAGACAACAAATGTGTACCTCGATAGCAAAATGAAATATGAGAGAAGGAGATGAGTCAACAGCAATAGCAATTCCAGCAGTAATTCAGGAACCAGTTTAAAACCCAGCAGCAGTCAATGAACGAATAACAACGACTCTCAAACTCAATCTCTCTTGATGCCTCTCTTTCTTTCTCACTCTCAGTCTTTCTCAATCTCTGTCCCCTTGAGATTGCTTAAAACCTTTCTCAGATTCTCTCCCTATGTTTTTTCAGAATCTTCAAGCTTAAGATTGCTCATCAGAATGTTCTCCCTTTAAAGACCATGCCTACTCCTTTTTTATTCAAACACTTTCCTTCCCATGTGCATCCCTTTTAGCTTTTCATTATCACCCCCATGTTATACACTTTCCAACTCTTAAAAGCATTAAGCAAAGTCCCCTTTTTATTTTAAAACTATCAACTAGCTTGGTGCTTATTTTTAATCCTACCATGTGCTAGCATCTTCTTAAGTAGGTGAGATTCACTTTTTATTAAACAATTCTTAGGCTATCCTTAAAGACTTCCTAATTAATTTCAATCAAACAAAACCCATGCTCAATGTCTAAACATGGAACTTAACAGAATATAAACCTTAATGACAACCATCACAGCTCACAAACAGTAAAACAACAAAAAGCACCCAACTTCAATCCAGAATCACAAGAATCCTTCTTAAGCCAACAATATACGGATTACAACCAAATTTCAATCCAAATAACAGGGTATCAACTCACAAACACACTACAATGATTACTAATAAATCCAAAAACTCAAAATAGCAGAGGAACAAAATGGATGAAGAGAACCTTAACATTTTAGACTTATCTTGAAGTGAAACATTTCAAATGCTAATCAAGCAATCCACAGGGCATTTTGATACATTGGCAGTTAACATCTGTGAGATACAACTTTATGCCAAAAGCAGATTCAACACTAACTAGATTACCTTAACACAAAATTTGAGCAAACAAGCGTCATTCAGAACATCCAATCTACAAATAGGTAACTCAACAGCTTATTTTCATAATGCTCAAATGTAACAGGAGTTTTCTTGTGTTTACCTCAACTGCCGGAAACCATTTTATTGCAACAGAATGCTAAGTATCTTAAGCCGAATAATTAACAATGAATCTCATAGGCAACCACAACGTCCCAAACTGCTATTTTAAATCCAACAACAGACAGTCACGTTTTTTTATTTCAATTAAGCATACGATTCAAAAAACCAAACGGGCGATTCTAATTCACTCGCAATCAATTCAAGCAAACATACGAGCAGTCAGAGAACCAAACAGAAAATCATGAAAATATGCATTGCTGATTCAAATAATTCTAAAGTCCGGACAAATCGTACGTTTACATCACCAAAAATAAAGCAAAGAAGGAATTAGGAATTGAGCCTGAAATTTCTTTCGATTAAATCTATTTGGAAACGATTACAAGCAGAAGAAGACGTGGCGACGCACTTGAGAAGAAAAACAATTGTTGAAATCCGAACCCCGACGAAAGCAACGAACGGAACCTTAGTTGAAATCGCAACCTTGAACGGAAACCTCGAGCAGCAACTGGGGATTCAACCCGGCATCAAGTATCTTAAATCGAACATAAACTTAAACACTCGAACGGAAATGGGCCGTTTGGGTTCTGCGACCCAGTTCTTCGAAAATGAAGAAGAAATGTTTCGAGTCGTTTGGGGTGGTGAAGAAACAAAAACGGATGGAGATGGTTGTGGCTGTAGGGTGTTGCTGGAGATGGGGTGGTCATTTGGGGTCTGATGGCTGCTGTTGTTCGTGGATTTCCGGCAGAATCAGGGAGTGGCGACGGGGCTGCTGGTTCGCCGTGTGTGTGTGTGTCTCGCGGCTGAGAAGGTGAGGAAAATGGTCGTTTGGTGTTGCTGGTGAGGGGACGGTGAGCTCGTGGGGAGGGGGGTCACCTGGTTCGTGCAGAGACGGGGTGGGTATTTGGGGTATGGCGGCTGGATGGGGTCATAGGGTTTGAGGGAGATGGGGTCGTGTGGTTGGTTTGTCGCGGTTGTTATGGCTGAAAAGAAAATAGGGTGGTGGGCGGCTTTAGGTGCTGAAGGGTTCTTAGATGATTAGGGTTTTTTTGTGTTAGGGTGTGCAAGAAAATGAGATGTAAATTGAAGGGGGGGTTTGGTTATGGGGCAGACGGGGTCCGGGGTGTTGGTTTTTGGGTTTGGGTAATTGGTTTGGACTTGGGTTGGGTATTTGTTTTGGGTTGAATTCTTTCTTTTAATTCAAATGGTCCTAAGACCATGACCTCTTTTTTTCTTTCCATTTTTTTCTATTTCTTTTATTTTTTAATTATTAAAATCAAAATTCTAAATTACATTACAAAAATCAAATTAACTTATAAAATACTAATTAACTTTGACTNTTGGGTTGGGTATTTGTTTTAGGTTGAATTCTTTCTTTTAATTCAAATGGTCCTAAGACCATTACCTCTTATTTTCTTTCCATTTTTTTCTATTTCTTTTATTTCCTAATTATTAAAACTAAAACTCTAAATTACATTAAAAAATCAATTTAATTTATAAAAATACTAATTAACTTCTACTAACAATTAACACACATAATTAAATACCAATTAAAAATAAAATCACACAATTTGGACATTAAATGCTAAAAATACAAAGTACATTATTTTTGTGATTTTTTTTCATTTTGTAAAATACTTAATTACTCCTAATTGTAGAATTAAATTCTAAATACAAATGCAACATATTTTTGTATTTTTTATTAATTTAACAAATAAACATGCACAGACAAATGCAAACAATACAAGAAAAATAACACAAAACTCACAACAATTGTAAACAAACAAAATTATTTTATTTTGAATTTTTTGGGAGTAATTCTCATATAGGGCAAAAATCACGTGCTCACAATGATTACAATACAAGACTCACAGGCATGTTTGAAACCGGCGTCTAGATACTCGTCATCATGCATATACGTCGTACTCCACAGTTAGCACATAGCAGAGAAGACACAACTCCTAATCCCCCAAGCTAAGGTTAGACCAAATACTTACCTCGATGCCACGAACACAATTCAAGCCTCAACTATCGCTTTTCCTCTTGATTCCACCACTAACTCGCTCGTATCTAGCCACAAGTTACTTAATAATATTAATAAGTGCTAAATGAATCAATTATAATGAATGGAAATAAGTTTTATAAAGTTTTTCTCAAAAAGTCAAAAATCGACCCCGGGCCCGCTTGGTCCAAACCCAAAATTCGGACCAAAACCCAATTATCCATTCACCGCCGAGCCCGGATATATAATTTGTTTTGGTATCCGACTTCAATTGGAGCTCTAAATCCCCAAATTTCAATATTCTTAGGTTTTACCCAAAATTCCCAATTCTACCATGAAAATCCTATATTCTAGGATGAAATCTTGTAAAAAGAAGTTATGGAGTAAAGAAAATGAGTTAGAAATCAATTAATAATATCTTGGAGAATAAAAAGGTTGTTAGAAAAATCGCCTCTTATGTTTTTGGGGTTTTGAAAAATGAAAAATAATTGAAAATCTCGTTTAAATATAACCCTCCAAGACCCCCTCCGCGGACCGCACAAAAAGGAGAGCGAATGCGGAGCTCACCGCAGAGAGTGCAGTGACATGCTTTAGTATTTTGTCCATAACTTTCACTACAGATTTCCCAATTGTGATTTATTTAGCTTTCTAGAAACGAGACACGAAGGGATACAACTTTTGTTATTGAATCATCTCAAAATTTCTTGTAGATCAAAAGATATAGGATTCCAAAGTCAGACCAGTGAACCTGCGGATTCTTCCTCACCGCGGACCGCACAAAATCGAGTGCGGCCGCAAAGCCCCCCACCGCAGACCGCACAAATCCTTGCGGACCGCACTAGCAGGTTCAGAGATCTGCAACTTCTCTGAACCTGCAGCAGCTATGTTTTAAGCCTGAAACATCCTGGAACCTACCAGAAACTTACTTGAGCCCTCGTGACGTCAAACCAAAAGTGCATACTAACTCAAAAATATCATATGGACCTACTCATGCGATCACATCATCGAAATAACATGTAAACCCATGAATTAAACCTCAAAACTCAACATTCTCAGCAATAACACTCAAAGTTCATAACTCTTCAACCGGAAGTCCAACTCACGTCAAATAGACTCCATTTCTCACCAAATTCACAATTATCATTCAAATACTATAACAAGTTTGTACCGGGCTCCGAAATCAAAATACGGGCCCGATAACAATGGTTTCAAACATTAATTCTTTTCTTCATTTCTTAGATAATTCAGCAAAATAATTTCTTTCAAAAAATTTTCTAAGGCCTGGGACCTCGAAATTCATTTCCGGTCATACGCCCAAGTCCCATATTTTTACTGCGGACCTCACGGGTTCGTCGGAACACGGATTCGGGTCCCTTTGCTCAAAATGTTGACCAAGGTCAACCAAAATCAAATTTTTAACTCTAGAAATTTCTATTTCTCATCTTTTCACATAGAAGGCTTTCCGAATATAGGTCTGGACCGTACACGCAAATCAAGGTGAGGTAAAAAGGGGAGTTTTGAGGCCTTGGAACACTGAATTTGTTTCTAAAATAAGTGATGACCTGTTGGGTCATCTCGTCGCTCGCCCGGCTCGGCTTCGGATTCGGATTTGTTCAATTAATTGATCAATTTTTTGGACCAAATTCATTTGTTAATAGTTAATATTAACAAAAATGAACAGAATATTAATATTAATATTAATATGAAATCCAACCGTTATCCGTTTTCAATTTTTCAGTTATATAACTAAACCTCTTCAATTCCCGGTTTATTATTGCATAAATTAGCCATTTATATTGTCACGACCCAATATTACTTCAGGTCGTGATGACGCCGAACGCTGTTGTCAGGCAAGCCATCACAGAAATATTAGTGAATTCTTATTTTACTTACTAAAAACACTTTGAACATTTTGTTAATTTGCAATTAAAACATGTTATAAAAAGCAATATTCACTGAAAGTTATACAACACAAAAGAATAGTCTACTAATGTGTGTGTCAAGACCTGGTGTCATAAGTTGTGGGCAAGGAGTATAATATACAAAATAATAGATCCATCTTACTGTCTAAAATAGAATAGATAGTCAAAAGTAAGAGTGACTCCATAAAGTTGTTGATCAACACATGAAGGGAAGCAACTCACTGTGGAAGTCTCGGACTATGATCAGGGACGCACACCGGTCTGATAGCCAAATGTACCTACCTCAGAGCCTATACAATTAAGTATAGAAGCGTAGTATGAGTACATAAACAATATGTACCTAGTAAGTATCCCGTCTAATCTCGAAAAAATAGAGACAAGAGGCCAACTTGATACCTAATAGGGTCAATTAATATAATATGGTGTTATGCTAGGCATGAAGATCACAATTTTGTAACAGTTGTAATAGGATTTTTAGTCTCGTCCTAATAATATCACAGTTGACCATTTACATTTAAAACCATGTAACAAGCAAGTCATCAACTTTAATTCACATAGATATCATGCACATATCATGCCGAGGTCGACGGCCCAATCCAACAAAAAAAATACGCACTGCAAGAGGGTCGAATGGCGCGAACCATAGATGCATCTATTTCTACTGAGGCGATCGGCCCGATCCACAAATATCAATTTTCATCAGGAAAATACAAGAAGGCGCAGTTATATTCAAATAAACTCATACAAGTGCCCAACCATACATATGTTCACTTATATTCATTTCCAATTCACTAGCATATCCTAAATGATCACATTAGCAAGAAGACATATGACATTTGCAAGTATAGCATGATACGGGTCCTAAACTACCTGGACAAGTAGCTACGCACAGACTCTTGTCACCTAGTGCCTATATAGCCCCCGCATTTAGTGGCAAATTATACAATTATTACTCATATGGGGACAATTCCCTTTTACAAGGTTAGAAAGAATACTCACTTCGCTCTGGATCAATAATATATGATTTCTACTTTGTTTCATAACCAATTTCGTGGTAAAATCTAAGTTTTATCAAAACCCTTGGTTTTGCTCTAACCCCTTGATTTTTCCTAATCTTTAGGTGTTAGTCTACCCAAAACTCGAGTATTAAATGTAGAAATAAGGGGGGTTAACTTACCTCAAGATGATAGGTGGAAATCTCCTCTCAAAAGCTCCAAAATCGCCCAATAAACGAGTGAGAAATGGGTAAAAATGGCTGGAGCCCGAATTAAATGAGGCTCACTGCTTCAGTGATTTCCGCATCTGTGGTCCTGGGCTGCACCTGCGGCCACCAGATCTGTGAAAGGGAGCCCGCTTCTACGTACTTTCACCCGGGTCGCTGGGCCGCATCTGCGAGTTGCCAGCCGCTTTTGCGGCTCCACTTCTACAGAGGAATAGCCGTTTCTACATCTTGGGGCCTGGCCTACCTTGTCCGCATCTGCGTGAGACTGACAGCTCCTACGGTCTTGCACCTACGGCTGGCCAACCGCAGGTGCGGTTATGACAGATAGTTGTAGCTTTAACTCTTCCTAAAAATTTTGACTTTACTTGAGCCTCGTCCGATTGACACTCGGGTCTCCCGGGCCCCACCCGAACATACCAATAGGTTTGAAATCATGAAACGGACCTGCTAGAACCTTCGGAACGCCCGAAACGATGCTAAATCTAAGAATCACCTTCTAAAACCAATTGAATCGAACTTATGAACTTCAAGTTCTTAATTTAATTCTAATGAGCCGAAAATCACTTAAACTACTTGGATTGACGCTAAATTTGAAAGGCAAGTCTTAAATGTTATATTGGACCTGTCGGGCTCCGGAACCAACATACGAGCCCGATACTAACATGATCAATCATTTTTTAGTTTCTTTAAATCCTTAGAATTTAAGTTTAACAATTTCTAATAAAAATTCATTACTCAGGCCGGGGACCTCGGAATTTGATTCGGAGCATATGCTCAGGTCCCATATTTTCCTGCGGACCCTCCAGGATCGTCAAAACACAAATCCAGGTCTGTTTGCTAAAAATGTTGACCAAAGTCAAAATTGGACTTTTAAGAAAATCTTAAGGAATCAAATAAGCCTATTTCAACCCAAACTCTTCCAAATCCCCAACCAACCATCCCCGCAGGTCATAAATTAGTTAAAGCAAGCGTGCGAAGTTTTATTTAGGGGGACGGGGTTCTAAAAAGCAAAATGACCAGTTGGGTCGTTACATTCTCCACCTCTTAAACAAATGTTCATCCTCAAATAGACACGGAAAAGTACTTGAGGTGCTGAATAAGTGTGGATATTTACTCCGCATGTCCTCCTTGGACTCCCATGTCGCCTCCTCGACTACTTGGCCCCTCCACTAGACCTTCATCGCTGAAATCCTCTTGGATCTTAACTAGCGATGTTGTCTATTGACAATGGCAACTGGCTCCTCCTCATAACCCAAACTCTCATCCAGCTGAATAGTACTAAAGTCCAACACAGGGGACAAGTCGGCATGATACCTCTAGAGCATGGACACATGGATAACTGGATGAACTCCCGATAAGCTGGGGGATAGAGTAAGCTCATAAGCAACCTCCCCAACTTGCCTCAACATCTCAAATGGGCTAATGAATCTTGGGCTCAACTTGCCCTTCTTCCTGAACCTCATAATGCCCTTCATTAGCGAGCCTTTCAAGAGGACCTTCTCGCCAACCATGAATGACACATCACACGCCTTCTGATCTTCATAACTCTTCTGTCTGGTCTGAGCTGTGCGAAGCCTTTCCTGAATCAACTTCACCTTATCCAAGGCATCTTTCACTAAGTCTGTGACGTACAACTTAGCTTTATCGGGCTCAAACCACCCGATAGAAGAACGACATTGCCACCCATATAGATTCTCAAATAGAGCCATCTCAATGCTGTACTGGTAGTTGTTGTTGTAAGAAAACTCTGCCAAAGGCAAGAACTGATCCCACTGTCCTCCAAAGTTAATCACACATGCTCTAAGCATGTCCTCCAAGATCTGAATTGTCTGCTCCGACTACCCGTCGGTATGTGGATGAAATGATACGCTAAGCTCCAACCGGGTCCCCAACTCACCCTGAACAGCTCTCCAGAAATGGGAAATGGACTGAGGGCCTTTATATGATATGATGGAAACAGACAACTCGTGCAACCTGACTATCTCCCTAATGTAAATTTGAGCCAATTTCTCTGAAGTGTAAGTAGTCATAACTGGTATAAAGTATGCCGACTTAGTAAACCTATTCACGATGATCCACACTGCATCAAACTTCCACAAGGTCCGGGGCAACCCAACTACGAAATCCATAGTAATGTGCTCCCACTTCCACTGTGGTATAGGCATCTGCTGAAGTAGTCCACCCAGCCTCTGGTGCTCATACTTGACCTGCTGGCAATTCAAACACCTAGCCACATAATCCACTATGTCTTTCTTCATCCTCCGCCACCAATAATGCTGCCTCAAGTCACGATATATCTTCGTAGCACCCGGATGAATGGAATACCGCAAACTGTGAGCCTCCTCCAGGATCCTCTCCCTCAGACCATCAACATTAGGAACACATAGGTGACCCTGGATTCATAGAACACCATCCTCACCAATAGAGACCTATTTGGAACTACCCTACAACATTGTCTCTCTAAGAACCTCCAAGTGGGAATTATCAAACTGTTGGGCCTTGATCTGTCCTAATAATGAACACCGAGCAACAACACACGCAAAAACTCAGCTGGGCTCCGAAATATCTAGCCTTACAAGTCTGTTAGCCAAGGACTGAATGTCCAAAGCTAGTGTCCTCTCCCCTGCTAGAATGAATGCCAAGCTACCCATACTCTTTGCTTTCCTGCTTAAGGCATCAGCTACCATATTCGCCTTGCCCAGATGATAAATAATAGTGATGTCATAATCCTTCAACAACTCAAGCCATCTACGCTACCTCAGATTGAGATCCCTCTACTTGAACAAATGCTGCAAGCTGCGATGATCAATATAAACCTCACATGACACCCCATACAGATAATGCCTCCATATCTTAAGAGCATGAACAATCGCGGCCAACTCTAAATCGTGCACATGATAATTCTTCTCATGAATCTTCAGCTGGCGTGAAGCATAGGAAATAACTCGCCTCTCCTGCATCAATACATATCCCAACCCAATACGTGAAACGTTGCAATACACCATATACATCCCTGAACCGGAAGGCAACACAAGAATTGGTATTGTAGTCAAAGTTGTCCTGAGCTTCTGAAAGCTCGCCTCACAATCATCGGACCAACAAAAACGAGCACCCTCCTGAGTCAATCTAGTCAGAGGTGATGCAATAGATGAAATGCCATGCACGAATCTCCTGTAATAACCTGCTAACCCTAGGAAACTCCTGATCTCGGTCACTGTAGTAGGACGTGGCCAACTTTGAACTACCTCAATATTCTTGGGATCCACCTTAATACCCTATCCTGACATTATATGTACCAAGAATGCTGACTCTAGCCAGAAATCACTCTTGGAGAACTTAGCATATAGCTTCTGCTCTCGCAAGGTTTGAAGCACTACTCTCAAATGCTGCTCATGCTCCCCTAGGCTGCAGGTGTATATCAAGATATCGTCAATGAAGACGATGACAAAGGAATCAATATAGGGCCTGAATACTCTATTCATCAAGTCCATAAATGTTGTTGGGGCATTACTCAAGCCAAAGCACATCACTAGAAACTTATAGTGGCCATATCTCGTTCAAAATGCGGTCTTCGAAACATTCGAGTCCCGAATCTTCAACTGATGGTACCCTGACCTCAAGTCAATTTTAAGAACACCCTAGCACCCTGCAACTGGTCGAACAAATCATCAATGTATGGAAATGGGTACTTATTCCTGATGGTAGACTTGTTCAACTAGCGATAGTCAATGCACATCCGCATAGTCCCGTCCTTCTTCTTCAGAAATAACACTAGTGCGCCCCAAGGTGATACACTAGGTGTAACAAACCCATTTTCTAACAACTCCTCAAGCTGCTCCTTCAACTCCTTTTGAGCCATACAGTACAGTGGGATAGATATAGGTTTGGTGCCTGAAGCCAAATAAATATAGAAATCAGTATCACGATCTGGTGGCATGCTTAGAAGATTAGAAGGAATTACATCGGCGAACTCCCAAACTCGTGGAACTGAATCAATCATCGGAAACTCTATGGTGGTGTCCCAAACATAAGCCAAATAATCCAAACACCTGTTCTCGACCATATGCGAAGCCTTCAGGAAAGAGATAACCCGTGTCGATGCCCTTTTTTTCTCGCGAAATCGGGTTTATGACATTTGGGCGGACAACTCATTTCCTTTTGGGAATTGGGTTTGCAATTGAAGAGTCACCACCTAATGATTAAGTGCATTAGGACACTAAAAGGAAATTTGACTTAGAAAAACCAGAGATTGGGTAAGGGCTTGAAATTATCTCGAGGGGAAGGTGTTAGGCACCCCTCAAGATCCACTAGTGTGGTTCCCGGCCA
>MU692568.1:69307-102978 GCA_026770625.1 Nicotiana glauca
TTAAAGAAGCTGAAAATTAAATAGTTTTTCAAAACTCTGAAAAATAAACAAGTAAAGGGAAGGGGTCCTAGGTTTATAAATAATATGGATCACCCCACGCAACACCCGGTAACCATTTATACACGTGGTGTTATCGCATGGTCATCATATCCATATCTACCCTTTCCCACCCCGTTAAGGTATTCAATGCGGAATGGTCTTGTTTTCCTATTACATGCTACTACCCGCCCAATCCTATCAGTTCCGAAGGTATTTGGGACTACTAGTCCTAAAGGGAAGGGAAATTTGGCTTTTGTGGTTTAAAAGGATAAAAGTCTAAGGCGATAGTCAAAACACATATATAATAGATATAGGGAAAAACACACAACAAATAGAAAGGCTCAAACAGATGTCCCAAAGAAACAAAGAGGAACATATGGTTTAACATGTCTTTCACGTACTAGTTATGGTCTTAATTAAACTTAAAGGAAGCGGGAGGCAGACTGATCTATTACATGTTTTAGATGAGAAACCTAAATTAGACCTGCCTGCTGGTTGGAATATAACAATGTCTGATTCATATTAACTAATTTACATTATGGCTTACCTAGGCGAAACCTATAGGCATGCGGGAGCGTACTAGTTTAAAGAAGAAGACTTGTTGATTATACAAAGCATAAGCTCTGTAGGTATTAAGCCATGCTATCTACTGATTCTTAGACTTAGGCAAAATAGGCGATTCAGATTTTAGTTGATAGCTCCTATAGGCATGCTTTCTAGATGCTAAATGATTTAAAACGTTTATAGTCGAAATAAAAGTATAGAAGTCCTATAGGCATGGTGTCTAGAATGTTGTTTGTTATTTAAACCAAAAAATATGTTTGCCCAGCGATAGATGCATATGCAGAATTCAAGAAGTCCTAAAGCCATGTTATCTATGTGGTATGCAGAAATATGGACACCTACACACATAGTTTCTATATGTAATGCAGGAAGCTATAGACATGGTTTCTATATGAGAATGTAGAATCTATAAATATGATTTCTATATAAAATGCAAAACCTATAAACATGTTTTCTCAATAATACAAAAGTGCAAAAACTTATAAGTATGGTTTCTATATGAAAATGCAGAACTTATGAACATGGTTTCTATATGAAATATGTAACTTATGAACATGATTTCTATATGAAATATGCAAAACTAAAAATAGAACATGATTGCTAAAACGTATTAAATTCCTATGAACATGATATCTACCCCTTTCATGCATGATGTACCCTCCCCTTTTCACTATAAACCCCAATAGTTATTACAAGATTATTACAACCCAGAATTGAATAACAGAGAGAAGTAAAATTACATCAGAAAAACTAAAAATTTCCAACCAAGTAAACCAACTCCAAGGATCGAATTCCCAAAGCCTATCTCATTTTTTGGGTGTGTCAGAGTTCCCAAGAGGCTCATGAACTCTGGGCAGTGCTTACACCCAAATTCATTACAGAATTAAATTATAGTGTAGTGTGGAAGGGCCAACCCTCAAATATCCAAGTTCAGATGGAACTGAAGGTCAAAAAGCAAGGGTGATAAGAAGGGGTAGAACTTAGAAACTAGGAGAGAGTGCGAGTGCAATAACGGGGATTTTGGGGAAAGCCAAGGCAGGCTGGTGGTCATACCCAGCAATTGGAAATGCTGGAAAAACCTAACCAACCTATTAGCCACATTGTTTGGGAGTTAGGATCCCTTAAAGGATCAAGTCCAGACATGAGCAACAATTTGGATGTTGCCATGTTCTGAACTTAAACTCACAACACATAAGGGGAATAGGGGCACAAATATTCACAGTAGGAACATGTTCAAAGAAATTGACATTGCTAATTAACATTAAACATAGACAGTAATGCAGACAATGGTGTAGGGATTCACAGTAGAAACATATGCAAAGGAATTGACTTACCAATTAATATTAAACATAGGTAGTAAAACAAATAGGGATGTAGAAACTGTAGATGAGGCTAAAAACCAAACTAGAACATACCAGTTTCAGGGATGCAAGAAAAGAAAGCAGTAGTCTTGTAAAGCCAAAGTTCAAGTAAACAGTCAGAACACTATGATTTTAGAAGAGAACTATGAGTAGTGTAAGAGTATTGGATTGAGAATATGTGATTGAAAGTTGGTCGTCTTAACCATTACTGGTGTGTTAAAGAAGGTCGTGTATTTATAGTATAGAAAGTAAGCAGAAATAGGTAGGAAAATAATTTGAAAAATCAATTACAAAAGGTTTCCCTTTGATTAAGGGATTCTGATTTCAAACGGGTAAAATAATTAAGGCAAGAAGTTGATCAAACACTTTTTCAAAGCTGTGCAAGAAGGGTAAATACATAGAGATTTATTTATGGAAAGGTTTGATAGCACACGATTTGTGCAAAATAAAGAAAGGCAATCAATCAGCATCCAGTAAAATCAGCATTTGAAGATTTTATTTAAATGAACCAAGTCAGGAAGATGGGAAAAATCTCGACTTAAGGAAAATCAGTACTAATCAATTAAACTTAAATGAGGATTCTGAATCAATCAAAAGTTGAAAACTTTTTTGGAAGAAAGGATTCATCACACATATAAAACTATACAGCCACATTTAAGCACGAAGAAGTATTGTGCTAATCAGTAGAAGAATTTAAAAGTTCAAAGTCGTAAACATAGAGATTCAAACTTAGTTCATAGACTCAGAATAAGTCTAAAAGAGTCGAGGGTTCCAAACTATAACCATAGTCCAAACACAAGGAACCCCCCCCCCCCCAACCAAATTCTAGGGTTTCCATTTCGAATCAGATGCAGAGACGAGGAGACGAATAACAAACATATACAATAGCGAGTTTGAAACAACAAAGTAAAGAAACTAATTTGTAACATAGTGGGGGTATAAAGAACATGTTTAAGAAAACCTAGGATTTAAACAAGTCTAGAAGAGAGAAGAGGTGGTATAACACTTAAGAAAATAGTAGACGAAACATGTTTAAAGAGAACTCAAACAAAGTCCAGTAAAAGGTAGGCAAGGAACTTAAGAAATAAGTAGGAGACACATACAATAGGAGAACACAAAATTACCAGAAAAGTATATCCACAAGACATATAGGAAAAACATAGCAGGATGAACATGTAAGCATGGCATAGAAACATAATAGAAAGACAAAGCACAGAAGAACAAAACATAAGAAAATAGCAAAACGCATGCGTGAAAAATATACATAAAGAAAAAGGAAAAGAACAGTCGAAGAAAAACAATTTGAGTTTTCAGAAACTCTAAGTTGGAGAGAAGTAATTTTTGAAAGAAAAATTGGGGAAAACTTTTAAAACTCAAGTAAAGCCCAGAAATAGAACCAATCTATGAAAACAAATAGAGAAAACCTTGGATAGCTCGGGTTTTAGAGGAACCCTAGAGCGAGAAAGGCTTGGAATAGGTCTGATCTAAGTCGAATGAGTCAGAACCAGGCTCGAAATGTTGTGGGTACGCCGGAACAAAGTCGGAGAAGCCATAGAACCTTGAATCGGAGAACATATGAATGGAAACCATCGAGGTCAGACCTCGATACTTCGACCACCCAGCATTTAAGAGCAGAGATAGATGGTTATAGGCCATCCATGGCCTGATAGGCCATGGATTCCGGTGAGTTGGAGGTTGAAAATGGTAGAAGACGATCAGGGTTTCAAGAACATTCGAGAGAGTTTGAGAGCCGAAGGGTATTCATAGGCAGCGTCTCTAAGTGGAATGGGCTAGGGTTAGGGGTGTGGGTGAATTAAAATGGTAAGAAATGATTGTGGTCGTTGATCAAAATGATCAACGACCTAGATCAAAAGGAATGGTCGGCCGAGTTAGATTAGTTGGGTCAGGGGCGAGTTAAATTGAAATTCGGCTGGTCCGTTTGGGGTTTGAAAATGGGGTCAATTAGGGGAAGTCAATGTGGCTATAATCGAAAAAATGGACCAGATTTTAAATAGCCAGTTTTTCCTTTCTATTTTATAAAATAGTAAAAAATGATTTTGAAAGCAAATTAAAAGTACTAGATCGATTAATAATATATAAATATTAATTTAAGAATATTGTAATTTTCATAATTATAAAATGTTATTAATTCTCAAAATAGGCTAAAATTGCAATTATATGCAATTTGACTTTTAAAATATCAAATAAATTTGTAAAAATGTATAAAAATTACTATAGCTATATTTTGATATAAATATGAGAATAAAATAAATTATTCACCAAGATGATAATTTTGGGAATAATTATTAGTTCTTATTCTGCTAAAATGGACAATAAATTGGTTTTAAAATCTTTTAAAAATTGGAAAAAATACTAAAATACTTGGTCCTATTTATATATGCATATATATAGTATTTGAAAGTATTTTGCATATAACGATAGGCGAGGGGAAATTGGGTATCAACAGTTGCCCCTCTTTATCCGGGAAGGATGGAAGAGTTGTCGGGTAAAGATATGATGTCCAATTTTGACCGAACAGAATGGTTTCAAGTGATTGACCATGCTCTAGTTCCTGAGTTGCCTACATATCCCTGGTCTTACAGGAATCAGCTCGTATGTAGTTCAGGATCCCTCGGTGGAATATGTCGATGGAGATCTTTCAAAAATGGACGCGATATTCAAGTTTGGGATGCATGGCTAGGGTCTAATAGAGCTGTAGGAACCGGAGCGGGATTTTTTTTGCCGAGATGGTCGTTGCTTTCTGGTTTACCTGCAAATAAACAATATGCGCATATATTGTGCATTAATTTAAATGTTATGCAATTTCCCGTCAGACCATGAAAGTTGTCTTTGGACGGTTAGGATGACGTCTTCGAACCATGATGTCCTGGGCCATGAAGCATAAAGTACTCGTAGGCCATGAAATGATGCTCTCGGGCTATGAGAATGATGCCTTTGAGCAATGATTCCTTTGAATAATGATATGAAAAAGATAAAGGGGGTCCTCGGGCCATGGCATGGTGTTCTCAGGCTATGCGAATGGTGCTTCGAACAATGACACCTTTAGACAATTTGGCACTTTTTTAGCCCATGAAATGAAATAGGTGGCGATCTTTCAGCCCATGAAAACGTAAATAAAGTGGCGATATTTCAGCCAATGCAAGACATAAGTAAAGGTGGCGCTATTTCAGCCATGCAAAACGTAAAATAAAGGTGGCGATCTTTCAGCCATGCAAAATTTAAATGAAGGTGGCGCTATTTCAGCCATGCAAAATGTAAGTAAAGGTGGCGATCTTTCATCCATGCAAAACGTAAAATAAAGGTGGCAATCTTTCAGCCATGAAAGATTAAATGAAGGTGGCGCTATTTCAGCCATGCAAAATGTAAGTTAAGGTGACGATCTTTCAGCCATGCAAAAAATGTAAATAAAATGGCAATCTTTTAGTCGATGCGGGATGAAGTGGCAATTTTTCAGCCAATGCATATGGAGACAAAGCTTAGTCTCAGAAGGCAGAATAGTATCCTTATGCAATGCAGGAAATGTAGATGGAGGTAGAGCTTAACCTTGGAAGGCAGAATAGTAGCCTTATAAAATGCAGATGGAGACAGAGCTTAGTCTTGGAAGGCAGAATAGTAGCCTTATGCAATGCAGGAAATGCAGATGGAGGTAGAGCTTAACCTCGGAAGGCAAAATAGTAGCCTTATCCAATGCAGAAAATATAGATGGATATAGAGCTTAGTCTCGGAAGGCGGAATAGTAGCCTGATACAATGCAAGAAATGCAGATTGAGGTAGATCTTAACCTCAGAAGGCGTAATAGTAGCCTTATGCAATACAGGAAATGCAGATGGAGACAAAGCTTAGTCTCGAAAGGCAGAATGGTAGCCATATGCAATGCAAGAAATGCAGATGGAGGTAGATCTTAACCTTAGAAGGCAGAATAGTTGTCTTATGCAAGAGATAAAAAGAAAATAGTAATAAAAATTCTTAGTTGATAGCTGGTAGTTGATTTTGATATTGCGGCTGCTGGGGATATTGTGTGCGGATAGCAAATGTGAATAGGTGTGACGGTTCAGTATGATTGCATAATATATTCGGTGATTTTGTGACTTGGGTGCCTGCATCCAAAGAAAAATAGTGAGTTTTGTAAAAGGGAAAGGTTAGTTCGTGTCCCCGCTGACTTTGCTTGACCTGCTCGGCTCTAATCTGATGACACGGTATGTATCATAGGGGTAGCGTTGCTGAACAAAGCGATTTCGATAGTAAATATGCATGAATTTGTTAAAGTATATGAAGTAAGTATATAAGAAATAGTTTTTAGATAAACCGACGACTGTGACGTGGTTCAGGACATTGCAAAATATCTTGCTTTGGAATTTTGAGGGTACTCGTCAAAATTCTGTCCCAGTTTAATGGGTTGATACTTCTGACGGTTTTTTGCGATGATCGGTTGAAGTTACTTCAGAATTTTGAGGATCCTCCTTAAAATTCTACCCCAGTTTCCAATTGCGGGGGAAATGAAAATTTTATTGAATTGTGACCGAACCCACAAGGCTGTCTACGTATCCCCTCTTAAACGGGAATAAGTTCAGACGTAGTTCAAATTACATAAGGAAATCATAAATGGTTACACATAGTATCGTTTGACTGCATCTGAATTGGTTTGTTTTGGCCAAACTTCCACATCCATTTCTGCAAGTATAAGGGCTCCTCCAGTCAGAACCCGATGAACCATGTATGGACCCTGCCAATTGGGAGAGAATTTCCCTTTGGCTTCATCTTGATGCGGGAAAATTTTCTTTAACACCAGCTGGCCCGGTGTGAACCCTCTTGGTTTGACTCTCTTATTGAAGGATCGGGACATTCTGTTCTGGTAAAGCCGACCATGGCAAACTGCATTCATTCTTTTCCCATCTATAAGAGCCAACTACTCGTAATGACTTTTCACCTATTCTGCATCGTTGAGTTCCATTTCCTGTATGATCCTTAGGGAGGGTATCTCTACCTCGGCGGGAATGACCGCTTCCGTACTGTAAACCAGCATGTAGGGAGTTGACATGGTTGATGTTTGGTGTGGTGTGGTACCCTAATAAAGCAAATGATAACTTCTCATGCCATTGTTTATGCTTTTCTACCATCTTCCTCAGTATCTTCTTGATGTTCTTATTGGTGGCTTCCACAACTCCATTCATCTGAGACCTGTAAGCTGTGGAATTCTTGTGTTTGATCTTGAAGGTTTCACACATAGCTTTCATCAAATCACTGTTGAGGTTGGAGCCATTGTCAGTAATGATTGATTCTAGAATCCCGAATCGATAAATGATACGGTCACGGACGAAGTCTGCCACGACTGTCTTAGTCACTACTCTGTAAGATGCTGATTCAACCCATTTGGTGAAATAATCAATTGCTACTAGGATAAACCTGTGCTCATTTGATATGGCAGGTTCGATTGGTCTGATAACATCCATTCCCCATGCGGCGAACAGTCATGGGAAGCCTGTTGCGTTAAGCTCATTTGGAGGCACCTTTATCATGTCGGCATGTATTTGACAGTGGTGTCATTTACGGACATACTGGATGCAGTCCATCTTCATAGTCATCCAAAAATAACCTGCCCAGAGTATCTTCTTGGCTAAGACAAAATCGTTCATATGTGGTCCACAGGTCCCGACATGAATTTCCTCTAGCAGTTTAGATGCTTCCTTCGCGTCAACACACCTTAGTAATCCCTAAATCTAGAGTCCTCCTATACAGGATTCCTCCGTTGTGAAAGAAATTATTGGGCAATGTTCGAAGCCTGCACTTCTGAGTAGTATTTGCAAGCTCTAGGTATTCTCCTTTTGCCAAATATTCCTTGATGTCATGAAACCAAGGCTTTTCGTCTGCTTCTTCTTCGACGTGAGCACAGTAAGCTGGCTGATTGTAGATATTCACGGGAATAGGATCAATGAAATTCTTATCTGGAAGTTGTATCATAGAGGCCAGGGTAGCCAATGCATCGGCGAACTCATTCTGGACCCTGGGGACATGTTGGAATTCCGTCTTTGTGAATCTCTTTCTCAACTCCTGTACATGATGCAGGTATGAGAGTATCTTGGAGTTCTTGGTTGCCCATTATTCTCGGACCTGATGTATAAGCAAGTTTGAATATCCAATCACTAGCAACTCTTAGATGTTCATGTCAATGGCCATCTTGAGCCCTAAGATGCAGGCTTCGTACTCGGCCATATTGTTAGTGCAGGGGAACCTGAGCTTGGAGGATACTGGATAATGTTGGCCGATTTATGACACTAGGACTGCTCCTATGCCAACTTCTTTGAAATTTGTTGCACCATCTAAAAACATCCTCCAACCATCATAGGATTCTGCAGTGTCTTCTCCTACAAATAATACCTCATCATCAGGAAAATACATCTTCAGGGGTTCGTATTTTCCATCCATAGGATTTTTCCGCAAGGTGATATGCTAGTGCTTGTCCCTTGATTGCCTTCCGAGTCATGTAGACAATGTCAAATTCACTTAACAAGATTTGCCACTTGGCTAGCTTGTTAGTGGACATGGGCTTATGGAAGATGTACTTCAAAGGATCCATCCTTTAATGAGCTATGTAGTATAAGCACATAAATAGTGCCTCAACTTTTGAGCTACCCAAGTCAGAGCACAACAGGTGCATTCCAATAGAGAATATCGGGCCTCGTATGGGTGAACTTCTTATTGAGATAATAGATGGCCTGCTCCTTCCTCCCTGTTTCATCATGTTTCCCCAGAACACATCCGAATGCTCCATCCAATACGGGAAGGTAGAGTATTAAGGGTCTACTTGGCTCGGTCACGACCAAAACTGGTGGTGTTGACAAGTACTTCTTGTTTCTGTCGAAGGCCTTTTGGCAATCATCGGTCCATCTAGTAGCAGCATCATTCTTCAACATCTTAAAGATTGGCTCACAGATGATAGTAGATTGTGCTATGAATCGTCTAATGTAGCTAAGTCTCCCCAAGAAACTCATTACTTCTTTCTTGTTCTTTGGTGGTGGAAATTCTTGAATAAATTTGACCTTTGATGGATCAAATTCTATCCCTCGGCGACTCACAATGAACCCAAGCAACTTTCCAACTGGAACCCTGAATGCACATTTTGCGGGGTTCAATTTCAGGTTGTACCTTCTCAATCTAGTGAAGAATTTCCTCAAATCTTCCATGTGATCAGCGACTTTCTTGGACTTAATGATAATGTCGTCTATATACACTTCGATCTCCTTGTGTATCATGTCATGGAAAATAGTGGTCATGGCCCTTATGTAGGTGGCCCCTGCATTCTTTAACCCAAACACATCATCTTGTAGCAATACATCCCCTATGGCATAATGAAAGCTGTTTCTCAGCATCCTCTTCATCCATCCATATCTGATGGTACCCAACAAAACAATCAACAAATGACTGCAGCTCATGCTTGGTGCAGTTTTCAATCAAGATGTGTATATTCGGGAAGGGGAAGTCATCTTTTGGACTCGCCCGATTGAGATCCCGATAGTCGACACAGACTCTGACCTTCCCATCCTTCTTCCGTACTGGCACAATGTTGGCTAACCATGTCAGATACTCTACTACCCTGAGAACCTTAGCTTTGAACTGCTTAGTGACCTCTTCCTTGATTTTCAAACTCATATCTGGCTTGAACTTTCTGAGCTTCTGCTTTACTTGCGGACAGGTCGGATCAGTCGGCAATTTGTGAGAAACAATAGATGTACTCAGACTAGTCATGTCGTTGTACGACCAGGCAAATATGTCCTCATACTCTCTTAGAAACTCTGTATATTCTTCCTTCTCTGATGGTGACAAACGAACGCTGATTCGTGTTTCTTTGATGTTTTCTGCATCTCCTAGGTTGATGATTTCGGTCTGGTCTAGGTTGGACTTAGGTCTATTCTCAAAATTCTCAACTTCTTTAACAGTTTCTTCCGGTATATCATCTTTCTCTAAATCTATGTCCGTTTGTTGTGTTGTCTCGTTGCATGTTACACTCATCGGTTCATCAATATAAGTAATAGTAATGTTGTATAAGTAAAGTAATGAGAGAAAATAATAAGAGTAAGATTTATAAGAAAATCGAATTGTTTTTGATAAATTCCATAAATGTTTTGAACATCAGAGCTCTTTCTAGCAAAAACAAAAATACGAAAGGAAAATAAAATAGTGCATGGTGCTTGTTCAGCCATGCTACACCGAGGCACGCCGAGCTCTGGTGGTTCTGACGGTCCAGTTGTTAAGGCATGTTCCTTCGCTTACAGCCTGTATGGAAGGGCCTTCCTCCCCCTCCTCCTAAAAAATAACACAGCAATCCATGTCATCATATTCTAGGATCAAGTTCCTCTTTGCTGCTAGTGTTTCCTCTTCTTTTGGCCCGTATATAACCTCGGCCGCCTGGAAAGTCTGTTCCAAACACAGTATTGGTTGCTCCAGCGGATAGTAAGGACCGCGTCAGGGTGGCGACCATTCATTGAATTCTTTCCAGGTATACTCATATCCCAATCCGAATGTGGTGTTGTGTTTCTTGAGCTTGATGGGCTTAGCGATTCCGTGGAGATTCTTGCCAAGTCCCTTTCCAGGTTCATACCCACTCCAGTTTAATATGCTTCCAATTTTGTTGTCCCACCACTTGTCATTATCGATGGCGTTTACTCGTTCAATGTGGTGATAAGTTTCCCCGCATATCCTTATTCTTCCTCCAATTACTGGGATGGTCTGGCGACTATATATGGGATTTCTACTGTCGCCATGAATTATCACCTCCTGGTGATTTCACTCAAACTTCACTGCCTGATGTAGTGTTGATGCCACGGCCCCGGCGGCATGAATCCATGGTCGTCCCAATAATATATTGTAAGATGCTGGCACATCTATCACTTGAAAATCAACATCGAACAAAGTAGGCCCTATTTTCAAACACAAGCTAATTTCCCCAATAGTATACCTTTGAGACCCGTCGAAAGCCTTAACGTTGATGGACCCGTCCTTGATTTCATGCAGCCCTT
The DNA here is from genome assembly GCA_026770625.1 of Nicotiana glauca. Lineage (NCBI taxonomy): Eukaryota > Viridiplantae > Streptophyta > Magnoliopsida > Solanales > Solanaceae > Nicotiana > Nicotiana glauca. Next base: position 80,307 of record MU692568.1, read on the forward strand.
TTCCTAATGTCCTAAGTGTCACCAGCGGACAGATGTTGAGACTGAACCTCCATCGACTAGAAGCATGGTGATAAAATAATCTTCGGAATGCACAGTGATGTGCAATGCCTTGTTGTGACTCAATCCTTCCGGTAGCCGCTCATTTTCGTGAATAGTGATCTTATGACTTTCCAATACCTGACCTACCATGTTAGCCATCTCTCTGCCGGTGATATTGCTTGGTATATATGCCTCACTTAGTACTCTTAACAAGGCATTCTTGTGTGCATCGGAACTCTGTAGAAAAGCAATGATAGAAATCTGCGTTGATGTCTTGTTTAGCTGATCAATGACTAAGTATTCCTTCGCTTATATCTTTATCCAAAGATCATCGAGCCCGGTTTTAATGATGGCTTGTCGACCAGAGGTCTACTTACTTGACTCAGCCAAGTGTTCCAGAGTATAAACCTTGCCAGTTCTTGTCATACCATGTGCTGCAACTGTTTCCCCAAACTTGGTTTTCCCCTTCCTTCTTGCCTCGAATGTCTAGTCCCATGGTATGGTTTTTGTGTGGAATGGCGTCATGACTGTCATTGCTACTGGAATGGGCACCCTTGCTTTGGAAGGTAATACTGCAAACTCGACCTCAATTGATGTTGGCGTCTTTGCGGAGGCTGATGTTTCAAACTTAAGTGGTATGGACATGTTCACCTCGGCATCTTCATAAGGCTGAATATGGACTACAATCGGATTAAGGGTGACTAGGGCTGGGCATTCGGGCAGTTCAAATTAAATATAGAATTTTGGTTTGAATTTTCCATTTTCGGATTGAAGAAATGACAATCCAAATCCAATCCAAATAAGGTTAGATTGGATCAGATCTTTTAAGTTCGGTTTCAGATTAGTTGGGTTGGATATTTTGGATTTTCGGTTTTGAGCTTATAAGTTGACTTGTTTCTTGTTTTTACAAAAATGAATATCCAAATTAAGTACTCATATTAAATTGCCTAAAAAGTAACTCATTCTCACCGCAATCATCCAAATAAAGTATTCAAGTAATGAAATTATTATCAAGAAAATGTAACAAAGACATCAATACGGCCGATAATAAGTAGTAATAGTAAAGCCATGTCCAAATAGAAAGTATTCTGACAGTAACTTAGTAATTAATATTACATATAAGAAATAATATCTAATTGATAGGGTATTTAACTTATTATTATTGACATATAGATAATGGACTATATATAAATTATAAAAAAAATTGGATTTTCGGATATCCAAAAATCCAAAGCACCAAGTCCAACAACAATCCGAAATCTAAAAAATTTGAAAAAATTAAATCCAAAATCCAATCTGTAATCCGAAAATCCAAACCAAAAATATAAAAAATTCGAATTTCGGGTTTGCCCAAACAATGCCCGCCCCTAAGGGTGACTGCTGGTTTATTTGGATCGTCACCTTCTGTGATCAAACTGATTGATCCGTTGGGATCCCAATCATCCTCTATTTTAATCATATGAGCACCTCCACCCTTGTGGTCCGGTAGAGGGTTATTACGGACATTCGGGGCTAGCTCCTTTGCCACGATTATCTTGTTGTCAATTAGAGTGCATAGGTTTTATTTGGGTTGACCCATTGGGAAGGGTTTTCAGGGGTTATAGCAGGGATAGGAGTGACATAACCAGTAACTTTGAGTCTTTCATACACCTGGTCGATTGGTTCAGCCATGGTGATATACTGTTTGGGAGGTCTGCGATCGAAATTTGGTCGGGGTTTAGGAAAGTTTTGGCGAGAGGGAGGTGATTGACAGTGAGATTGTTGAGTGATGTAGGCTTGGTACACGTGTGCAGGCTGGGAATATCTGGGTGAAGCGGGTTGGTATGTAGGAGGTAAAGGCGATTGATAGGTAGGCGGTGGGGTTTGGTAGGAGGGTGCAGGTGTTTGGAAATTTGGAGTGGGTTGATATGTAAGTGGAGGTATTGGGTAAGTTTGTTATTTGATAGGTGATTTGGTTCTTTGTACAACCATTACGGCACCTACGTCCTTTTTTTGGATGTACCACCAGACTGTAGAGTCTTGTTGGTGGCTTGCAAAGCTTCAAAGTTTGTAACCATACCACTCTTGATACCTTCCTCGATCCTTTCTCCTAGCTTGATGATGTCAGAAAATTTATGGTTTTCAATCAATATCAGTCTTTCATAGTATTGCGGATCCTGAGCCCGGACGAAAAATTTGTTCATCTGTTCTTCCCCTAAAGCAGGTCGAACCTTAGAAGCCTCTGATCTCCAACGAGTGGTATACTCACAGAATGTTTCTGTGGGTTTCTTTTTTAGATTCTGAATGTAAAACACATCTGGTGCATTTTCCATATTGAACCTGAATCTATCCATGAAGTCGGATGCCATACTTACCCAGTTTGACCACTTTTTTGGGTCTTGGATAATGTACCAAGACAAGGCATCTCCTTTCAGGCTCCTCATGAAAAGCTTCATACGAATCTTCTCGTCTTTTCCTACTCCGACAAGCTTGTCGCTGTATGTTCTCAAGTACACCCTCGAATCCCCTGTACCATCAAACATTTCAAACTTGGGAGGTTTGTACCCCTCGGGTAGTTCGACACCGGGTTGCATGCATAAATCTTCATAATTTAGCCCTTCAATTCCCTTACTACCTTCAACGCCTTGAATTCTGGTGGTCAACTTCTTAAGCTTTTCGGCCAGGTGTCTGATGAGAAATCCTTATCATTAGACTTGGGTGTGCTTGAGATGGGTTGGGTGGAGTGTGGCATGGTCTCCACGTAGATGGGGGTGTTGTGTTGGGTGTGGCAGTGGTCATTTGTGGAGTTTAACAGTTTTGGGATGAGCAGTGGAGTGTTGTTGGGAGTGTTGTTGGGAGTGTGGCAAGTATTGCAGTGGTAGTGAGGAGCGATGAGCAGTGGAGTGTTGTTGGGAGTGTGGCAAGTATTGCAGTGGTAGTGAGGAGTGGGTTGCTTTGGGATGTTTTGCAGAGGTATGGGATTCTGAGTATTTGGGAACGTAGCTTCTGGTATGGTGATGGAAAATGACAGACTTGCCAAATTTCGTACTTGATCAAGCTCTTCTAGGAATTTCAGTAGTTTTTGTTCTATCTGAGAGGCATTTTCCTTGGGGATCATAGCACCACGAGTGACCTCTACCCGTTCAGCGAAGTTGTTTGAATCTTCCATTTTTCTTTTGTTTTTGTGCCTGACAGGACTGGGAGGAGGAGTAGGTGGAGGGCCTCTGGATCTGGTAAAGTATGTTGATGTTTCCAGAGTTCACGAACTAACCTTTTGGGGAGGGAATAAAAAAAAGTAAAACAAAAAGTGACAAGTTAGTAAGGATCATAAGGAAAAATGTTGCAATATTTAAACAAGTAGTACAGGAAATATAAAGCGTGTCCTAATTTTGGGGACCTCGTTGTGCCCGAGGTAGGCCTAGCGACAAGTAAATTTGGAGAACTTAGAATGCTAAATGCCTCATTTGATTGATAAAAAGGTAGGCGAATCCCAAAACGACACTAAATAACAGGAAATAAAAATGTCACTTGTGGCATAGGCCTTATTACATTTCTCAAAGAAAAAAGGAAAAGCTCCTATCTAGTTGGTCCCATAAGGACCTTCCCCAGACTCGGCAGTGTTAGCTCCCTCGAACAGCTCTCCCAGATCGCACAACCCTAGTAGCAGGTAAGCTCTGGCCAGATGTCCTCTTTCATTCCCTTCAACAACTCGACAGTCTTCGACCCACTTTAGAAACTTCTTTTCATGTTCCACTATACCCTGCTCCAAGTAGATCAGTCGTTTGTTGGCATTGACAGCCATATCCTTCCATTCTTCAATTAGTTTTTGATTGGCTTCTTGTTTTTTACGATGCTCATTTTCACATTCCCGCATCCTCTTGCACAGTTGGTTGTGCTTTACTTGTGCTTCAGCCTTTTCATCGATGATTCTGTGACCTCGAACAAACCCAGGTTGACCCAAACCATTGTGATTGTCTTCCAGCCAGCCTGAATAATGCGGGGTACAACCAGCATGGTAGTGATCCGGTTCGATGGTATCTTTTCCCAAGACAATTTTGCAGTGCCAGATATGCTTAGCCTTGCACCTGTATGGACTATCGTCATTCTGGAAGTCAACACGGGAGTGACTCATCTTGTCGACCCTTGGTATAACCTGCTTCCTACCAGCCTGTCTCATAGCTCGAAGAGGGACATAAGGGTAGGTCCCCCTCAAAATGATCAATATCAGAAATGGTGCATCCCTAGATCGAACGATGAATTCTTCAGTAGGGAACCACTCGAACATCCATTGCACTCGGTCCTTAGTCAGATTATCAAAGAGTTCGACCCATTCTCTAGCATTCACCGGTTGGGCGAACATGTTGGACATGTAATTCATTCGCTTCGGGTGATGAAAGGCGATATGATCGTTCCAGTCTCTATGATGGATTTCCTGTTGGTATTCACCCTTTTGGAGATGTTCCATAAGCCAAAGTTGAAGTAGCATATTACAACCCTTGAAATGCTTGGCTCCATGTTGACAGCTTTCTAGGGCTCAGTATATTTCCACAATGATCATTAGCATGACACTTAATGGTTGTCCGTCAATTCCTTACATTAGAGTTTTTGTGACCTTAGCTAGCCTGGTATGGATTCTTGCATTCTTCATTGGAAACACTATCATCCCCAAGAAACAGAACATGAAGACAAAGACCCTTCGATGGATATGACCCAATGATGTAAGGGCAAACTCGTCAGGATAAGTATGATAACATTTGATGTGATCGTACCTTTCGTAAAAATAGTCAAAGGGAATGTACGACTCCTTTAAACATGTCAAGTCAGGATTCTTCTTTAGACCTATCATTTTGAGAAAACCTCTACCTTTGCGGTTTTTCGACATCAACAAACCCGAAGTTTCCCACGGTATTCCAGCTAGTCCTCCTATCTCCTCAAGCAAATGTGTCATCTCAACTTCTCCAAAGCGAAATACCGACCTATCACAATCCAAGAATAGAGTGGCAACTTCTATGATTTTGTTGTCAGGTTGAATTTCTAGGAGAGAACGTAGGTTTCCTAGATATTTTTGGACAAGAGCTTGATCACTGGAGTGAAGATCATCCCACCAACTTAACAATTTGGGGTGGATGTTGTTGACCATGCCGAATCTGGGGACCTCGTGCCTCATTTCTTCAAGACAAAAAGTGTTAGACCTTTACCCCTACCAGAACCGACTATTAAATATCAATAATTGGCATAAGAAGCCTTTAGTTCTCCAAATGAATGCACAGAACATGGTAGTGTCTGTTTGGGTTTCAGGGAAACCCGGTGGACTTTAGACAAGGCTATCTTAAAGAGTCATTATGCGGACAACTTAACTGACTCGGCTAGGTTTGACAATGATGCATGCACAATTAAACAGAGTAGGGTTTCTACGGGGTATTAGATTGGTACCCTTGAGCGAACAACTCAAGAGGAAAAGGCACGGAACCGTTGACTACACCATTGATCAACTGGTTTTACTGCAAATATGCCTTTGCCGGATTTAGGGGTTGATAATATCGGAAGGGTGCAACCACTCATTATAAGCGTTGCTATAGTATTTTGTTTGGCACGAGTGGAATATGATATTGAAAATGCAGTTACGATAATTAACAAGTTGTCACGTATTTGCACGTTCATAAAGTAATAATTACAACAGTTTCTCATAATTTACAACAACATTAAAGGAAAGCGATAAAGGCAGGCATTAAGAGAAATAAAGAAAAGAAACAAGAGCCAAGTCAGTTTCGTAGTAGAAGAAGGAATAAATACTTAAAGGCACTTTAAACAAGTAAAGACATGTAAAGAAGCATAAGGTCACAAATAGCATGAAATGGTAAAAGCCTTAAAAAAATCCCCAGCAGAGTCGCCATGCTGTCGATGCCCCCTTTTTCTCGCGAAATAAGGTTTATGACATTTGGGCGAACAACTCATTTCCTTTTGGGAATTGGGTTTGCAATTGAAGAGTCGCCACCTAATGATTAAGTGCATTAGGACACTAAGAGGAAATTTGACTTAGAAAAATCATAGATTGGGTAAGGGCTTGAAATTATCTCGAGGGGAAGGTGTTAGGCACCCCTCAAGATCCACTAGTGCGGTTCCCGACCATGCTATAATTGTGACTTTAAGTGCAAATGACAAGTGAACAAGCAAGAACTGCAATTACGAGATAGTTTTCACATAACGGTTGCTAGCAACTGAAGTAAAAGAAGTTAAAGAAGCTAAATTTTGGGAAGAAAGCAGTTTTAAAGTTCTAAAAATAACCAAGTAAAAGGGAGGGGGTTTTCACATAATTGGTGCAATTAATTATAGTAAAAGAGGTTAAAGAAGCTGAAAATTGAACAGTTTTTCAAAACTCTGAAAAATAAACAAGTAAAGGGAAGGGGTCCTAGGTTTATAAATAATATGGATGACCCCACGCAACACCCGGTAACCATTTATACATGTGGTGTTATCGCATGGTCATCATATCAAAATCTACCCTTTTCCACCCCGTTAAGGTATTAAATGCAGAATGGTCTCATTTTCCTATTGCATGCTACTACTCGCCCCAATCCTATCAGTCCCGGAGGTATTTGGGACTACTAGTCCTAAAGGGAAGGGAAATTTGGCTTTTGTGGTTTAAAAGGATAAAAGTCTAAGGCAACAGTCAAAACACATATGTAATAGATATGGGGAAATACACACAACAAATAGAAAGGCTCAAACAGACCTCCTAAAGAAACAAAGAGGAACATATAGTTCTGCATGGCTTGCACGTACTAGTTATGGTCCTAATTAAACTTAAAGGAAGCGGGAGGCAGATTGATCTATTACATGTTTTAGATGAGAAACCTGAATCAGACCTGCCTGCTGGTTAGAATTTAACAAAGTCTGATTCCTATTAACTAATTTACCTTATGGCTTGCCTAGGCGAAACTTATAGGCATGATGTCTAACAATATGGGAGCGTACTAGTTTAAACAATAAGACTTGTTTATTATACAAAGCATATGATATGTAGATATTAAGCCATGCTATCTACGGATTCTTAGACTTAGGCAAAATAGGCGATTCCGATTTTAGTTGATAGATCCTATAGGCATGCTTTCTAGGTGATAAATAATTTAAAATGTTTATAGTCTAAATAAGAGTATAGAAGTCCTATAGGCATGGTGTCTAGAATGTTGTTTGTTATTTAAACCTATAAATACGTTTGCCTAGCGATAGATGCATATACAGAATTCAGTAAATCCTATAGCCATGTTATCTTTGTATTCATAAATATGGACACCTACAGACATGGTTTCTATATGTAATGTAGGAAGCTATAGACATGGTTTCTATATGAGAATGTAGAATCTATAAACATGATTTCTATATAAATTGCAAAACCTATAAACACGTTTTCTAAATAATACAAAAGTGCAGAAACTTATAAGTATGGTTTCTATATGAAAATGCAGAACTTATGAACATGGTTTCTATATGAAATATGTAACCTATGAACATGATTTCTATATGAAACATGCATAACTGAAAACAGGACATGATTGCTAATATGTATTAAATTCCTATGAACATGATATCTACCCCTTTCATGCATGATGTACCCTCCCTTTTTCACTAAAACCCCAATAGTTATTACAAGATTATTACAACCCAGAATTGAATAAGAAAAAGAAGTAAAATTACATCAGAAAAACTAAAAATTTCTAACCAAGGAGATCCTGATTCAGTCTTCTGTCTAAGGAATGAAGTAAACCAACCCCAAGGATCGAATTCCCAATGCCTTTCTCATTTTTTGGATGTGTCAGAGTTCCCAAAAGCCTCATGAACGTCGGGCATTGCTTACACCCAAATTCATTACAGGGTTGAATTATAGTGCAGTGTGGAAGGGCCAGCCCTCAAATGTCCAAGTGTAGAGGGAACTCAAGGTCCCAAAGCAAGGCTCATAAGAGGGGGCAGAACTTAGAAACTAGGAGAGAGTGCAAGTGCAATAGAGGGGATTCTAGGGAAAGCCAAGACAAGCTGGTGGTCATACCCAGCAATTGGAAGTGTTGGTACACACCAACCAACCTATTATCCATATTATTTTGGAGTTAGGAACCCTTAAAGGATCAAGTCCAGACATGAGCAACAATTTCGATGTTGCCATGTTCTGAACTTAAACTCAAAACACATAGAGGGGAATAGGGGCACAGGGATTCACAGTAGGAACATGTTCAAAGAAATTGACATTGCTAATTAACATTAAACATAAGCAGTAATGCAGACAGGGGTGTAGGGATTCACAGTAGAAACATATGCAAAGGAATTGACTTGCCAATTAACATTAAACATAGGTAGTAAAATAGACGGGGATGTAGAAACTGTAAAGTAAACACATTGGGATGATGCTAAAAACCAAACTAGAACATACCAGTTTCAAGGATGCAAGAAAAGAAAGCAGTAATCTTGTAAAGCCAAAGTGCAAGCAAGCAGTCAGAACACTATGATTTTAGAAGAGAACTATGAGTAGTGTCAAAGTATTGGATTGAGAATGTGTGATTGAAAGTTGGTCGTCTTAACCGTGTTTGATGTGTTAAAGAAGGTCATGTATTTATAGTATAGAAAGTAAGCAGAAATAGGTAGGAAAATAATTTGAAAAATCAATTACAAAAGGTTTCCCTTTGATTAAGGGATTCTGATTTCAAACGGGTAAAATAATTAAGGCAAGAAGTTGATCAAACACTTTTCCAAAGTAGTGCAAGAAGGGTAAATACATAGAGATTTATTTAAGAAAAAGTTTGATAGCACACAGTTTGTGCAAAATAAGGAAAGACAATCAATCAGCATCCAGTAAAATCAGCAATTGAAGATTTCATATGAATGAACCAAGTTAGGAAGATGCGAAAAATCTTGACTTAAGGAAAATCAGTACTAATAAATTAAACTTAAAAGAGGATTCTGAATCAATCAAAAGTTGAAAACCTTTTTGGAACAAAGGATTCATCACACATATAAAAACATACAGCCACATTTAAGCACGAAGAACTATTGTTCTAATCAGTAGAAGAATTTAAAAGTTCGGAGTCATAAACATAGAGGCTCAAACTTAGTTCATAGACTCAGAATGAGTCTAAAAGAGTCGAGGGTTCCACACTAGAACCCTAGTCCAAACACAAGGAAAAACCCCCAAATTCTAGATTTTCCATTTTGAATCAGATACAGAGACGAGGAGACAAATAACAAATAGAAACAATAGCGAGTTTGAAACAACAAAGTAAAGAAACTAATTTGGAACATAATGGGTGTAGAAAGAACATGTTTAAGAAAACCTTAGATTTAAACAAGTCCAGAAGAGAGAAGATGTGGTATAACACTTAAGAAAATAGTAGACGAAACATGTTTAAAGAGAACTCAAACAAAGTACAGTAAAAGGTAGGCAAGGAACTTAAGAAATCAGTAGGAGACATATACAATAGGAGAACAAAAAATTACCAGAAACGTATATCCACAAGACATATAGGAAAAACACAGTAGGATGAACATGTAAGCATGGCGTAGAAACATAATAGAAAGACAAAGCACAGATGAACAAAACATAAGAAAATAGCAAAACGCATGTGTGACAAATATAGATAAAGAAAAAGGAAAAGAACAGTTGAAGAAAAATATTTTGAGTTTTCGAAAACCCTAAGTCAGAGAGAAGTAATTTTTGAAAGAAAAATTAGGGAAAACCTTTTAAAACTCAAGTAGAGTTCAGATATAGAACCAATCTAGGAAAAAAATAGAGAAAACCTCGGATAGCTAGGGTTTCAGAGGAACCCTAGAGCGAGAAAGGCTTGGAATAGGTCCGATCTAAGTCGAATGAGTCAGAACTAGGCTCGAAATGCTGTGGGTACATCGGAACAAAGCCGGAGAAGTCATAGAACCTTGAATCGGAGAACATATGAACAGAAACCATCGAGGTCAGACCTCGACACTTCGAACACCCAGTGTTTAAAAGCAGAGATAGATGGGTATAGGCCATCCATAGACTGAGAGGCCATGGATTCCGGTGAGTTAGAGGTTGAAAATGGTAGAAGAGGATTAGGGTTTCAAGAACATTTGAGAGAGTTTGAGAGACGAAGGATATTCAGAGGTGGCGTCTCTGAGTGGAATGGGTTTGGGTTAGGGGTGTGGGTGAATTAAAATGGTAAGAAATGATTGTTGTCGTTGTTCAAAATGATCAATGGCCTGGATTAAAAGGAATGGTCGAGCGGGTTAGATTAGTTGGGTCAGGGGCGGGTTAAATTGAAATTGGGTTGTTCCGTTTGGGGTTTGAAATTGGGTCAATTAGGGGAAGTCAATGTGGCTATAATCGAAATAAAAATGGGCTACATTTTAAATAGCTCGTTTTTCCTTTCTATTTTATAAAATAGTCAAAAATGATTTTGAAAGCAAATTAAAAGTACTGCATCAATTAATAATATTTAAATATTAATTTAAAAATATTGGAACCAATTTCATAATTATAAAATGTTATTAATTCTCAAAATAGGCTAAAATTGTAATTATATGCAATTTGACTTTTAAAATATCAAATAAATTTGTAAAAATGTATAATTATTACTATAGATATATTTTGGTATAAATATAAGAATAAAATAAATTATTTACCAAGATGATAATTTTGGGAATAATTATTGATTCTTATACTGCTAAAATAGACAATAAATTAGTTTTAAAATCTTTTAAAAATTGAAAAAAAATACTAAAATACTTGGGCCTATTTGTATATGCATATATATAGTATTTGAAAGTATTTTCATATAAAGATAGGCGGGGAAAAATTGGTTATCAACAACCCGACTAGATGTATCAATTGTGGAACCCTTCCACTCCAACCTTGGCAACCATGCATTGCTAAGGTAACAATCTCGGCATGACAATCTAGGACGGTGTGATATGGAGATAACCATTCTATGCCTAGGATGATCTCAAAGTCGATCATATCAAGCAACAGCAGATCTGCTCTAGTCTCGAAACCACATAACGTGACCACACAAGACCAGTAGATCCGATCCACAACCACAGAATCGCCCACATGAGTGGACACATGAACAAGAGTGCTCAAGGGCTCAGGAGCAATAACCAGAAAACGAGAAAATAGAGATGGCACATATGAATAGGTAGACCTTGGATCGAATAACATTGAAACATCTCTACCGCAGACGGAAATAATACATGTGATGACGGCATCTGAGGCCAATACATCTGGCCTAGCCGGAAGGGCATAGAATCTGGCTGGAGTGCCAGCTGGCTGGCCTCCACCTGACTGAGCAGTAGCTGGAAAACCTCTTCTTGCCTGGCCTCCATCTCTAGGATGGCCCCTACTAGTCTGCCATCCACCTCTAGGGGGTTGGGCAGTCGGCACTGAAATCATAGGTTGCTGACCCTATTGTACTGCCTTGCCCCAAAACCTGGGGCAGTATCTACTCATATGACCAAGGTCTTCGCACTCAGAAAAACCCCGCGATTGCGGCAGCTTGCTTCCCTAATGGATGACACTGATGGCCTGTAGACCCATTGGAAAAAGCCTGAATAGCTAGTGGACAGTATGAACTATCCAACATAGCACTAAAATAGCAATAAGAGGAACTCTAGGGACCTGAATACCCACCGGAAGAACCCTGAATATCTGGTGGGTGGTAAGAACTCTCTCGTATGGTGCTGAAATAGAGCCGCGCTGGAGCACCCCGAGCAGGTGGTGGTGCTGAATATGGGGGCCTACTGGGCTGACCCCTCCCAAACTGACCTCTACCCCTGGCCGGGACACCTCTGAACTCTTTGAAGAATATAGCCCTCTTATCATGCTGCACCTGCTCCCTACCCCTCAGACAGTAGCCCTCAATCCTCTGAGCATTCTCCACTACTAACTGATAAGGAGTCCCCATCTCCACCCCTCGGGCCATGTTGGCCCTGATGACAAAATATAACCCTGCAACAAACCTCCGCACCATCTCTGCTTCAATAGGAAGTATCATCAATGCATGGCGGGATAACTTAGAAAACCTCTCCACATAATCGGTCACAGACATCTGACCTTACTCAAGCTGCTCAAACTGATTCCGCAGCTCTTCCCTATCAGAGGGTGGAATATACCTGTCCAGAAATAACTATGTGATCTAACCCCATATGATAGGAGGAAAACCTATGGGTCTGCCAAGAACATAAGATTGCCATCATCTACGGGCCTACCCTCAAGCTAAAAAGTAGTGAAGTCAACCCCATGTGACTCCAATATCCTCATGTTGTGTAGTTTGTACCTACACCTATCAATGAAATCCTGAGCATCCTCATGATGCTCACCCCCGAAGACAGGAGGGTGAAGTGTAGTCCATCTATCCAACAGCTTCTGTGGGTCACCATCCGCAGCTGGTCTGGGCTCGGCTATCACTTCAATAACTGACTGTGCCATGTTCGTGGGTAGTGCACCTGGAGTCTAATACACTATAGTTGCATGACCATAAGCCTGAGTAATAGGTGTCTATGCTCCCCCTCCTACCTGTGATGTAGCTGGATCTGCTGGAAATAAACCAGCCTGGGTCATAGTGTCCATGAACCGTAGTATATGGCCCATGACCTCCTGGAAACCCGGTGTTGTCATAAAGTCCACCGGGGTAGGCTCAGCTGCGGGCACCTCGCCCTGCTCCTCAATAATATGATCTCCCACATGATCTGCTAGTGGTGCTACTGGAGCAGCTCTGGGATGCCCTCATCCCCTACCTCAGGCTTGTGCCCTCCCCCGGCCTATGCCTCAACCTCTAACAAAGGGGGGAATAGCCCCCCTCCCCCCCCGGGTCGGGAACATCTGTCGTGCATGTCCTCACCATCTGTGAGAGAATAAAAGAGAGAAATGTAGTGTACCATCCATTGCACGGTAGGAAATGAATAATGAGTAGTTTCCTAACACCCTATAGCCTCTCGAAGATAAATACAAACGTCTTCGTACAGATCCACAAGACTATATTAGGTTTGCCCATGACTTGTGATACCTATGTGAACCTAGTGCTCTGATACTATATTGTTACGACCCAATTTCACTTCAGGTCGTGATGGCGCCCAACGCCGTTGTCAGGCAAGCCAACACAGCAATATTAGTGGATTCTTATTTTACTTACTAAAAACACTTACAACATTTTGTTAATTTGCAATTAAAACATGTGATAATAAGAAATATTCAGTGAAAGTTATACGACCCAAAAAAATAGTCTACTAATGTGTGTGCCAAGACCTGGAGTCACAAGTTGTGGGAAAATAGTAGAATATACAACATTATAAATCTATCCTACTGTCTGAAACTGAATAGACAGTCAAAAGTAAGAGAGACTCCATAAAGTTGTTGATTGGCACATAAAGGGAAGCAACTCACCATGGAAGTCTCGGAATATGATCAAGGATGCGCACCGGTCTGATAGCCAGATGTACCTGCCTCAGAGCCTGTACAATTAAGTACAGAAGCATAGTATGAGTACATAAACAATATGTACTCAGTAAGTATCCCGTCTAATCTAGAAGAAGTAGAGACGAGAGGTCGACTTGATACCTACTAGGGTCAAATAATATAATATGGGGTTATGCTAGGTGTGAAGATCACAATTTTATAACAGTTGTAATAGGAATTTCTAGTCATGTCCTTATAATACCACAGTTGGCCATTTACATTTCAAACCATTTAACAAGCAAGTCATCAACACTAATTCACATAGATATCATGCCGAGGTCGACGACCCGATCCAAAATAAAAGAAATTGTGCACTTCCATAGGGTCGAATGGCGCGAACCATAGATGCATCTATTTCTACCGAGGCGACCGGCCCGATCCACAAATACCAATTTTCATCAGGAAACTACAAGAAGGCGCAGTTATATTCAAATAAACACATACAAGTTCCCAACCATACATATGTTCACTTGTGTTCATTTCCAATTCCCTAGCATATCCTAAATGATCACATTAGCAAGAAAACCTATGACATTTGCAAATATAGCATGATACGGGTTATAAACTACCCGGACAATTAACATGATAATAGTTACGCACGGACTCTTGTCACCTAGTGCCTATGTAGCCCCCGCATTTAGTGGAAACTTATACAATATTACTCCTATAGGGACAATTCCCTCTTATAAGATTATAAAGGAGACTCACCTCACTCCAAAGTGCACTTCCAATACCAAGAACGAGCCCGAACACTCAATTTGGAGTCGAACGATCCAAAACTAGTTAAATGGGGTAAGAACTAGTCAATACAAGCTCACAAGATCGCATTCTAACTATTGAAGCAATTTCCCAACCTTAAACACAAGTTTCCTAAAATCCGACCCCTGGCCCACGTGCCCGGATTCCGAAGTTTTCCTAGAAAGTTGTTCTTTGTAACCTAAGTATCAATAATATATGATTTCTACTTTTTTTCATAACCAATTTCGTGATAAAATCTAAGTTTTATAAAAACCCTAGGTTTTGCTCTAACCCCTTGATTTTTCCTAATCTTTAGGTGTTAATCTACCCAAAACTCGAGTATTAAACGTAGAAATAAGGGGGGTTAACTTACCTCAAGATGCTAGGTGGAAATATCCTCTCAAGAGCTCCAAAACCGCCCAATAAATGAGTGAGAAATGGGTAAAAATGGCTGGAGCCCGAATTAAATGAGGCTCACTACTTCAGTGATTTCTGTATCTGTGGTCCTGGGCCGCACCTGCGGCCACCACAACTGCGGAAGGGAGCCCGCTTCTGCGGAATTTCACCTGGGCCACTGGGCCACATCTGCAAGTTGCCAGACGCTTTGGCGGCTCCGCTTCTGTGGAGGAATAGTCGCTTCTGCGGCTTTGGGTCTGGCATGGCTTGGCCACATTTGCGTGAGATTAACCACTTCTCTGGTCTTGCACCTGCGGCTAGCCAACCACATGTGCGGTTATGATAGATAGTTGTAGCTTCAGCTCTTCCTAAAATTTCCAACTCTACTCGAGCCTCGTCCGATTGACGCTCGGGGCTCCTGGGCCGCACCTGAACATACCGACAGGTCTGAAATCATGAAACAGACCTGCTAAAAACTTCGCAATGCCCGAAATGACGCTAAATCTAAGAATCACTTCCTAAAACCAATTGAATCAAACTTATGAACTTCAAGTTCTTAATTCACTTCTAACGAGCTGAAACGCACTTAAACTACTCGGATTGACACCAAATTTTTAGGGCAAGTCTTAGATGTTATATTGGACCTGTACCGGGCTCCGAAACCAACATACGAACCCGATACCAATGTGATCAATAATTATTTAGTTTCTTTAAATCCTTAGAATTTCAGTTTAACAATTTCTAATAAAAATTCATTACTCGGGCTAGGGACTTCGGAATTCGATTCCGGGCATACGCTTAGGTTCCATATTTTCCTACGGACCCTCCGGAATCATCAAAATACAAATTCGGGTCTATTTGCTAAAAATATTGAACAAAGTCAAACTTGGCCTTTTAAGAAACTTTTAAGGAAGCAAATGAGCCTATTTCAACCCAAACTCTTCCATATCCCGAGCCAACCATCCCCGCAAGTCGTAAATTAGTTAAAGAAAGTGCGGGAAGTTTTATTTAGGGGGACAAAGTTCTAAAAAGTAAAACGGCCAGTCATGTCATTACATATATTATGGAATTTATGTTGTGGCCATTTTGCATAAACAGCCCTTCTGAAGAGTTGCACCTCTTCAGTTTTCAGCCCAACCTTGCCTATAAATACAAGTCAATTCTCTCAGAATTTTCATACAATTTTTTTAGTTATCCTCCTTTCTTCTGCATACTTTTAACTTCAAAGAAAGCAATAGTAAGTGTGATTTTCTACCGAACTTTATGTTCACTGAAACACTGGGTTTGAAGTATCACTACACCAGTGTGTAATTCGTTCTATCCTGGGAGGAAATAATCCATAACCTTGGGTACTAGGAGAGGATTAAATTTCTCAAGGAAACACTGTGAATTCAGTGGGCTCAGATTAACTTCTGTTTCATTTATATTTCTGTTTATGTTATTTTATTTTCTCCAGAATTATTTTACAACTACAGTTTACTAACTAGCTTAAGGAATTTAATTTTGTATTCTATATTTGTGTTATATTCACTGTTCTGGAGCTTAAAACCTTTATGGTTTTTCACTCCGTTGGAGATTAAAATCTACATGATTTTAACGTTTGTTTGTGTCATTATTTTACAGAAATGACTAATTATAACAGAAACCTAGTTGTTTCGATGGTGACTGCCAATGCGTCGACGAGTCGAACACCAGCATTGGCAACGACAGAGAAACTCAGAAAAAGTTTCGGTTTAGTTTTCAAGTGATGGCAGCAGAAGATGTTCTTCTACTTGACTACTTTAAGTCTGCAGAAGTTCATTAAGGAAGATGTTCATGTTTTGCCCGAAGAAACTCCAAAAAATGAATGCTTTCATGTGATTGAGGTGTGGAAGCATTCTAATTTTTTGTGCCAGAATTATGTTCTTAGCGGACTGGAGGACGATTTGTATAATATCTACAGTGGCGTGGAGACGTCAAAAGAATTGTGGACTGTGCTTGAAAAGAAATACAAAATTGAAGATGTCGTGTTGAAGAAATTCGTTGCTGCTTAATTTTTTGGACTACAAAATGGTAGATAGCAAGTCCGATATTACCCAAGTCCAGGAATTGCAAGTGATTATTCATGATCTCCTTGCTAAAGGTCTTGTCATTAATGAAGCATTCCAAGTAGCAGCGATGATTGAGAATTTGCCTTCTTTGTGGAAGGACTTCAAAAACTACTTGAAACAAAAATGCAAGGAGATATCCCTTGAAGATCTCATTGTTTGGTTGAGAATCGAGGAGGACAACAAATTTGCTGAAAAGAGAGGTTGTGGACACTCACCAATAATGGGAGCAAACATTGCTGAGGATACTTATCAAAATAAGATAAAGAGGAAACATGCTTGTGTACCGAAAAACAACCCAAGGAAGAAGCGGTTCAACGGAAATTGCTACAACTGTGGGAAAGCTGTTTACAAATCTATGGAGTGTCGTGCTCTGAAGAAAGACAAGAAGAAGGTTCAAGAAAACATGGTTGAAAAGCACGAAGATGTTGATGACTTGTGTGCTATGCTTTCTGAATGTAACCTGGTGGGAAATCCTAAGGAGTGGTGGATTGATTCTGGAGCCACTCGTCATGTTTGTGCTGTTAGGGAAGCCTTTGCAACACATGCTCCTGTTGGACCCTAAGAGACAGTTTCTATGGGAAATACTGCAACCGCCAAGATTGAAGGATGTGGGAAGATCTTTCTGAAGATGACTTCTGGCAAGGTGGTAACTTTGAATAACGTCTTTCATGTTCCCGATATTAGGAAGAATTTAGTCTCTGTTTGGCTTCTTGTTAAGAATGGTTTTAAGTGTGTTTTTGTATCCGATAAGGTTGTAATAAGTGAGAACGAAATATTTGTAGGAAAATGTTACCTCTCTGTGGGCCTTTTCAAGCTGAATGTAATGGTTGTTGAGAATAATAATAAAACTTCAGCTTCGTCTTACTTACTTGAGTCAAATGAATTATGGCATATACGTTTGGGTCATATCAATTATAAAACCTTGCGGAAAATGATTAACTTGGAAGTATTGCCTAAGTTTGAATACGACAAATCTAAATGTCAAATATGTGTGGAATCTAAGTATGTTAAACATCCTTATAAGTCAGTAGAAAGGAATTCAAATCCTTTAGACTTAATTCACACAGATATTTGCGACATGAATTCAATACCATCTCGCGGTGGAAAGAAGTACTTCATAACTTTTATTTACAATAGTACTCGATATTTCTATGTTTACTTAATAGTAAAGATGAAGCAATAGACGCATTCAAGCAATACAAAAATGAAGTTGAAACACAAATTAACAAGAAAATCAAAATGATAAAAAGTGATAGGGGTGGGGAATATGAATCTTCTTTTGAACAAATATGTTTAGAATATGGAATTATTCATCAAACAACGGCCCCTTAGAAGCCCCAATCCAATGGGATAAATAAATAATCGTTCATTAAAATAGATGATGAATGCATTGTTGATAAGTTTTGGGTTTCCACAGAACTTATGGGGGGAAGCCGTTCTTACGACTAACCGAATGCTAAATCGAGTACCCCATAGCAAAACACAATCCATTCCATAGGAAAGATGGAAAGGAAGGAAGCTCAACTTGAATTATTTCAAAATGTGGGGGTGTTTGGCAAAAGTACAAGTTCATAAACCTAAAAGGGTAAAAATAGGACCGAAAATCATTGATTGTGTTTTCATAGGATATGCGACCAATAGTAAAGCATATCGATTTCTGGTTCATAAATCAAAAAATTCTGACATTCATAATAATATGGTTATAGAATCAGATAATGTTGAGTTCTTTGAAAATATATATCCGTATAAAAGGGAATGTGTAGTCGATTGGTGAAGGATATAAATGACCTCGGGAAGAAATAAAAAAATTACATTTAATTAGGAGGATCGAAGACATAGTAAACGTCAAAAAACGTCTACTTCATTTGGACCAGATTTTGTGACTTTCTTATTGGAAAATAAGCCTCGAACATTTAAAGAAGCTATGTCTTCTTCGGAATTATTGTTTTGGAAAGAGGCAGTAAATAGTGAAATAGAATCCATATTGAACAACTATAAATAGGAATTGGTTGATCTTCCTCCTGGAAATAAACCTTTGGGTTCTAAATGGATTTTTAAGAGAAAAATAAAAGATGATGGGAAATGGAGGATTGTTAGATTTTTAAGTACATTAATGCTTAAAAGAGAGTGAACGGGAAATGGAGGGAAAATGAAGGGTCATTGTCTCATATTGGCAGAGGAAGAGGTTTTAATGGGTATATAAGCAATTTCTCTTCTTCTAGCTCTTAAAGAGTTGAGAAGAAGGCAAGCATCGTGTCGTCGTCGCTCGCTCGCTCGGCTCGGCTTCGGATTTGGATTTGGATTTGTATTTGTATTTGGATTTGGATTTGGTCAAATGATCGATTGATTGATTAATGTTTTGGACCAAATTCAGTTGTTAATAGTAAATATTAACATAAATGAAATAGAATAATAATATTAATACTAATATGAAATCCAACCATTATCCGTTTTTCATTTTTCGGTTATGTAACTGAACCTCTTCAATTTCCGATTTATTATTGCATAAATTAGCCATTTATGTTATGGCATTTATGTTATGGCATTTATGCTATGGCCGTTTTGCATAAACAGTCATTCTAAAGAGTTGCACCTCTTTAGTTTTTAGCCCAACCTTGGCTATAAATATAAGTCAATTCTCTCAGAGTTTTCATACGATTTTCTGATTTTTCCTCCTTTCTTCTGCATACTTTTAACTTCAAAGAAAGCAACAGTAAGTGTGATTCGCTACCGAACTTTGTGTACCCTGAAACACTGGGGTTTGAAGTACCACTATACCAGTGTGTAATTCGTTCTATCCTGGAGGAAATAATTCAGAATATTGGGTACTAGGAGGGGATTAAATTCATTAAGGAAACATTGTGAATTCAGTGGGCTCGGATTAACTTCTGTTTCGTTTATATTTCTGTTTATGTTATTTTATGTTCTCCAAAATTATTTTACAACTACAGTTTACTAACAGCCACCACCTCCAATTTACCTTGTAAATATTATCCCAAGGCCTTAGTTTAGTATTAAGAGTAAGCTCATGATATGAGAGTAAGATGCACTTTACAATTTCGAATTCTATAGACATTTGTTTGATATTTAAGAGGAGAGGTAGAGACGAGTTGGCCCATTATAATTTTACCTTGCAATTGCACAATGGTTGATCAAGAAATAAGATAAACCCAATCCCAAATCAATTCCTTATTTGTAACTACATATGTTTTACTTAAAGAAATAGAGCTTGAAAATATTAGAATTAACTGCTTAAAAACTTAAAATCTTTCTCAACTTTTTTGCATTTTGAGTTAACTTTTTCTTTTTCGTCCGAAATTTGACTAACCTGCTAAGATATTTGACTCCATTTTCTTCGATTTTTATCCGAGGAAACTAGTATAACCATGTTATGTTCTCTGCAGCAAAGCCAATTCGACTCAAGTTTTCTTCATGAAAGTGACTATTACGACACGTCTTTTATGCACTCGTTGTTTCTTTATTTGCATCTTTCTTCTTCTATAATATGGACACCTTTTGCAAGTAATCAGTAGTCAATAAACTCTTCTTTTTATATTCCTTCTAATATTATATAATTGTACTATGATATGACTTATTTTTTAATCTTATCTTATCAAACTTCTAAGGTACACTTCTTTGTTTATCAAAAATAATTTAAGTATACTATTGACTAAAACATAAAAAGACTTCATTTGTGATTATATTCAAGCTTATGGCATTTATTTGCCGAGGCTCCATGCTTTATGTTTGTTAAATACAGAAATGACACCTTCAAGTTGTCTTCAAAGACAAGCGGAACATCTTAAGTTAGCCTATTTTCGATTAGACCATTTATTTATTTACAAAAGAAGATCAATTAAACACCCGACTATGTCAGCCCTCATTGTGTGAAATTCACTCTCTGGGACGCGAGTTACCAATCTAAAATTAGGTTTTTTTTTTTACTAAAATAATATTGACCCCACTTAATTTTCACACCCCCTTCTCCTCCAATTCTCTCCTCCGTCATTCAACACCCTCCTTTACCCTAAATCACCTTTGCCACCATTACAAAACAACATCAAATTCAACAAATTTTCATACCAAATTTTTCAACAAATTTCTCTTTCATTCATCAACAACCATTTCGACGGAAAAAATGAAGGTTGACGGAAATTTTTAACCCATCTACCAACGGGTTAAAAAATGAAGGTTGCCGGAAATGAATACCCTACAAATTGACTATGTATTTATATTTAGAAGTAAAATCTATGTATTTCTTTATTTTCTCTGTCGGTTTTGGCATGTTGGGATTGTTCCGGTGGTTGTTTGGGGGTAGGTAGGGATGGTAGTTTGTTTATGAAGTCTTGTTGACGCCTTTTTTAATTTTGGCTAAAAATTTGAACTTTATAGACATATGAAGTCTTCTGCTTTAAATTTTGCTGATTAATGTTTTTTTAGCTTGCTTATTGTTGAGCTTGTGTTTGGGTTTTGAAGCGTGCAATATATTAGCATAACAGATAGTCAACTGAATTTTGAGGGAAATATTTGGTAATTAATAGTACTAACTCTGATGATAGACGGGTAGAAAAAAAAGAACAGAGCCTGATAACGAGATATGTTGGTTTGGAAGAAGAAGATGAAGTTGGAGGGGGGCAGAACGATGAAAAATAGTTATTTCTTCTTTAAATTCGTTTTCATTGTTCTTGGTTAATTTGTATTAAGTTTTAATTACGAATTATACGTGTCGTTCATTGATAGGCTCATTTGGCAAGTGTAACTCACACATCTGATATGTTGCACTGGGTGTCTATTTGATTTACTTAGTAGTCACTTGAAGTGTCTAGCTGGAAATGATCTCAATTGAGGTATTCAGTTGATCGCTGAGGACAACTTGAAGGGACGCTTGTCACGACCCGGATTTCCCACCATCGGGAGTCATGATGGTGCCTACTGTCGGAGCTAGGCAAGCCAAGCATTAAAATATTTTCGGATAACAACACAACAGTAATAACAATAATAAACCCTTAAATAAAAGCGAAAGTCTTTTATAACATAAATAACTGGAAATCCAAAATGCGGAAGTTAATATTTCTCTACCCAAGACTGGAGTCGCCATCTCACGAACCACTAAAGAGTGCTACAAACAAGGCTGAATAGAAAATACATAATGTCTGTCTCGGTGAAATGAAAACAAACTGAAAATATGGAAAGGGACTTCGGCCTGCGAATACCAGCTAGGTGTCACGACCCGGATTTTCCACCATCGGGAGTCGTGATGGCGCCTACTGTCGGAGCTAGGCAAGCCAAATAATACAACATTTCTACTGTTTTCATTTAAACAATTATAATAATCTGAAATAATAATCAAGGCGGAAGACTTATAATACTTACTTAACTGCAAACGGAAATGCGGAAATTTCAAAATACACCTCTACCCAGCATCTGGTGTCACTACTCACGAACTGCTAAGAATTTACTAAACACAACTGTTCAAACGAAATATAAGATGTTTGTCTCGAATACATGAGATAACAGACTGAATAAAAAGATAGAGGAGACGCCGGGTCCCGCGGACGCCTGCAAGGCTACCTCGGTGTCTCGCTGAGCGGAATGCCAAAACTCGAACTACTGCTGCTACTGTTGCCTGAAACCTGTATCTGCGCAAAAGAGTGCAGAGTGTAGAATCAGCACAACCGACCCCATGTGCAGGTAAGTGCCTGGCCTAACCCCGGCGAAGTAGTGACGAGGCTAGACAGGACCTACCACAATTAACCTGTGCAAATATAATATACAAGTGCGAGAAAACAGAAATAAAATAATACAAAGTAAAGCTGGGAGGGGACATGCTATCGTGGAGTACTACATGAAAATGGAACATTAAAAACAACAGCAGATCCACTCCGGGTTTCATGATGCATATGTTTACAGTGGACGGCGCGCCACACGATCCCATGATGTATAACATAAGTGGACGGCG
>MU692570.1:20565-32978 GCA_026770625.1 Nicotiana glauca
TCCCACAGTGAGCACGGGGTACCCCTTTGATATGAACAGTGGTAACAATGACACTATTGTATGTGTTTCGGTCAAGTAACAATGACTGACTAGTCAGGTAACAGTGACTGACTAGTGGTAACAATGACTCTGAAACACTTTGGTCAGGCAACAATGACTGACTAGTGGTAACAATGACACTGAAACACTTTGGTCAGGTAACAATGACTGACTAGTGGTAACAATGACACTGAAACACTTTGGTCAGGTAACAATGATTGACCGGTCAGGTAACAATGGTTGACCTTATTTGTGTATTCTTGTTCAATTGATTTCTTTAAAGAGAATGTTTTGCTATAATTTCATGGATTCTACTGTCTATTTGGTTTACTGCTTAAGATAGCATTATTACCACTGAGTTGGAAGTACTCACTTTACTCCCTGCACCATGCGTGTAGTTACAGGTATTGTCCATCCGGTAATGGGTTATTAGTAGGACCGAAGGCCATATTGTGGTAGTTGAGCAAGGTGATCGCCATCGTTTGCGGCACCACATTCCACCTTTGAATTTCAGTTTCATCTTGTATACATATACTTTATTGGTTCAGTAGTAGTGTCCCTACTCATTAGATGCTCGTGACTTGTGACATCCCGGTCGTGTTGTATTGGGATAGAATTAGTAGTTAAATTCCACTAAGATGTATTTTCTATCCATTATGTTTAATAGCTGTCTAATAAGAGGATTTGGGGTTGTTGGCTGGCCTTGTCTTCACGAGAGGCGCCATCACGACCGGGTATGGAATATGGGTCGTGACAATTGCTCTTGCTAGACAAATGATGAGTTCATGTGGACCTACTATAATCATCTACCATAGTTAAGAAGTACGTGTAATTGTCATGTGTGGGGACATGATAGGGTCCCCATCGATCAATACGTAAAAGATCAAATATTTGTTTGGTGATGCTGGTTTTATCAGCAAAGGATAGTCTAGTATGTCTGGCCATGTGGCATATAGAACATAGAAAATGTTGCTTATTAGAAAAGGCAGGTGGGATAGTGGTGATATTTCTCATCTTTGCCAAAGGAACATGGCCTAATCTATTATGGCAACACATTAACATCACTCTTATGAGATAAGGAAGAATCAAAGTCAGGTGTTTTATTGCAAATAGAACTATTTACACTTGAATTACATTATGAAGTACTGTGATCACAAACACTAGATGAAGGTTTTTGCAAATCATGTACATCACAAGCATGACATGAAACAGGGAAAGAAGAAACAGATGTAGAACTAGTACTAACACTCTTCAAACAGAGGAAGCACAAGAGATACAGCCGATCCCTGATCTTACCAATCTCCAGAAAGCCTTTTCATTGAAGGGGCCTGCATTAGACAATATGTGTCAGTAAAGGCTATCAAGGATTTAAGCTGTGCAGTAAAAAAGGATATGGAAATGAGCTTAAACTTGAAAGAGGGAACAAATATGACTTTGTGTAGAGTAATTTGGGGAGCGAGATACACACTACCAATTTCTGTCACCTTGACTTTATAGCCATTTGGGAGAGTGACTAGCAAGGGATAAGGTAAAATCCTAATATCAACAGGTCTTATTAAAGGTCATATGATTTGAAGCTCCTAAGTCTAGAATCCATGTGTCAGTCCAAGTTCTAAAACATCTATAAGATAATTTGCCAAAGTCAATAGAGGATATACAAGTTATTATACCTGCAAAGTTCATAGTTCTTGCAGCAAGGTTTACTGATCAAGCTCCATGGTTTGTGTTATGTGAACTTTCTCCTCCACTGCTGACATTAAAGTGTTGAAGAATATTAATCAATTGGCTATATTGTTTCTTGGATAGGTTCAGATTCTGATTCTCATCCTTGGGTCCAAACTCCTCAGTCTTGGCAGACATCTCATCAGACAAATTAGAGTGTGCATTGGCCACAAATCTTTTGTTCTTATTGTACCTAAGGTTTTGATTGTTGCTTGAAGTCTAAGGGTAGCCATGAAGCTTGAAACACTTGTCCTTAGTATGTCCTAGACGTTTGTAGTAGTCACAAAAGGACTTTGACCTATTGGTATTTGGAAATTTGGAATTGGCAGTGTAATTGGTCCTGAAGTTGTTGTTACTGAAATTGTTGGCATTTTTGGAGGCATTGGCATGAAGGGAGATTGACTTTGCAACCATCTGATGTGAAGGTCTCATTTCACGTTGCTTTTTATCCTGGATGAGCAAGGAAAAAGCTTGTGCCATCGAAGGAAGAGGGTTCATCATGAGATTGCTACCTCTCACTGTTGTGTACACCTCATTAAGTCCCATGAGGAATTACTACTCCGCCTTCTGCATACCTTCCTTAGCACCACAGGTACATTGGCAGCTACATTGTGTTTTTGCACTCAAGGTACTCAGTTCTCCCATAGTTTCTTCAGTTGAGTGTAGTAGCATGTAATGTCTAGAACTCCCCGAGATAGGTCATTAATTTCCTTTTAGATTTGATACAATCTCACACCATTAGTTTGTTCATATCGATCTTCCAATTCCTTCCATAATTCAACAGCATTACTGGTATATTCCACACTATCTGCTATCTCCTTTGAGAGTGAATTCAAAATCCACGAGGTCACCATATAATCACACCGTTCCTATTGCCGAAACTTGGGAGATTGGGGATCAGGACGATTACACTCTCCGCTAATGAGACCAGTTTTATTTGTAACAGAAAGGCCATTCAAAACTGAATGTCTCCAAGAACTATACCCAATTCCACTGAAGGCCACACTAACTAGCATAGCTCCAAGATTATCCGACGGGTGTAGATAGAGAGGATCACTAGGATCTTACACAGAATTGACAATAATTTTGACATTTTTGACATTTGTGGCATTGTCAGTCGCATCGGTTTGATCGACAACAGCCATATTGAAAATTGAAGATATACAGAGTATAAAAACAAGAAGCGAATTTAGGAAAGCAAAAATTAAAGATAAGGCGAAGCTCACACTGCACGGATCGACCAAGAATTAGGGCAAATCGAAGAACACTGCTCAGATCGTTTTAGCTAGGAGATATTAGAGATGATCGAATCAGAAACTCCTATGCTCTGATACCATGTCAATTTGTGAATTTGAAACATCGAATTTCACTCTTGACTAGAGACTCCATTGAGGAGATCTAGAAGCTTCGCATGAGCTGAGTAGAAAGAAGACTTGATGCTCAGATATGGGAGAATGAAAACTGTGTATTTCAGATACCAATAGAACATATATACATATGGGTACTACTCCACTAACTAACTTTAACTACCTTGATAGCTAAGCTATAATTAATTTCTAACTAACTGATTAACAAGCTAAGCTAGCTAGCTAAACTCTACAAAGAATACAGAGAAAGAAAAATAAATGTAGTGTTATCTTAATACCTACCTTATCAGATAAAAAAATAGATAACTAGTTTTTACAAATGTTTCGAACTGTAATTTAGCTTCAAAAGGAACTCTCATATGTAACATAACAAAATGGATAACACCGAGGGAGAGTGAATTTGAAATTGATGTGAGTAAAGTTCAGATTTTAGCTCATCGCTTAGATAAAGAACCAATTGCAGTCCAAAGAAATGCTAAGCTTACCTAACTTGTCGTGTGTATATATGGATAGTGTCAAGTAAACATATTTGACAATCTTGGTTGATTTGGCAGTCTTCTTAAGTGGTAAATTAGTAGAACTCTAAAGAACAAGAAACTCAAGGTAAGGTTAGAATTTTCAGGCCGGACATCTCAGAATTCGAGTCCTAGAATAGAGGAATATTTAGTAAAGGACGTTTCCCATTAGTACTTATTACTGTATACAAGTAAAAGTGGAGGCTGGTGAGTGCCCCGATTTCTCGATGAGGCAAACAAAGCAACGATATGATTGCAGAGAATCGATACCGAAGTCAAGATCCTATCGCATCAAGGCCCAAGCAAAACATATGTCCTTGAAATCATCGAGACCATGCCCCCCTCAGGTCCGGTTCGAGACCCAAGACCTCGGTGAGCATCACCGAACAACCACGCACAATTAATAAAGTATCGTTATTCGTGTCTAAATAGATATCACAACGTGAATCTCGATCCATATCAATGGTAGATCAGTGATTAGCGAAGAGGAAGATTTTACCTTTTCTAGAAATGTACTTAGGATAAAACTCCCATACTATATAAATGGGAAGTTAATTATTCATTAAGAACATGGTAACACGCATACCAAGGCAATATACATATGTTTTCTCTGTTTCAAAAAGTTATTTAAAGTTCTTGCTTTCATTTATAAGTTCTTGATAAGCGTTGGCTCGAACCGAAAGCAGGTTTCTCGTTAAGCCTTTAACCGAGCTCGGGCACCCTATCATCATTGGTTTGGATATTTACTCTATCTTTTACTTGCTTATCTAATGTCATTAATCACTTGTATTGAATTAGTCAGCATATCCTTAAAACCGCGTATAAATTCAATTATTGTTCATTTTAAAGGGTAAATTATTTGGCGCCCACCGTGGGGCTAAGGATAATAGTGGTGATTTGATATAAATTCTCATTACGTACTGTGTTTTACGCTTGTTCTTTGAAATTTTAATTTCAGGTCAACTTAAGAATGTCAAACTCCCAATCTGCTCACTTGAATGTTGATGGTAAGTTTGACCACCATGGTAAAAATAACAATATAGTACCTAGCAACGAGGTGCCCCCTATTGACCCCAACGGAGTCCCAGTTGCGGACCCGATCGATACCAAATCACATGTGGCCATCAATGCAAAGCTGCCGACCGAACCTGAGAACAACATTCGCGGAGGAGCCCGAGCAATAGCTAGGGGTAGACACGATGGTGAATGCAACGAGATCAATCTGCGGGTGATCTTCGAAATATTACAAGCTCAACAAGTAGAGATAGACCAGCTACAGAACCAAAGTCGCACCCTCAGCAGAGTTGAGCCCGAACCATCCCGGGAAAACACCCAAAGAAATAAACAAGTCACAGGAAGGCTAGGTGAAGTTGAGCTCGGGACCAACTCCGAAATAATACAGATGCTTGAGGAAATGACAAAGCGGGTGGAATTGAGGGAGAAGAAGATTGAAGCCAACGACAAGAAAGTGGAGACCTATAACTCCAGAGTTGATCAAATTCCAGGAGCACCTCCGATATTGTAAGGTCTGGATTCCAAGAAATTTGTCCAAAAACCTCCCCCCCCCCCCGAGTGCAGCACCGAAACCAATCCCAAAGAAATTTTGTATGCCGGAAATTCTGAAGTAAAGCAGAACCACAGATCCAAATGAGCATGTGACCTTCTATACACGTGCCATCAAGGGAAACGACTTAGAAGATGGCAAAATCGAGTTGGTTTTGCTAAAAAAGTTCTAAGAAACCCTACAAAAATGAGCAATGATATGGTATCACAATTTACCCCCTAAGTCTATTAATTCATTTGCTACGCTTGCAGATTCTTTTGTAAAAGCGCACGCTGGGGTCAACAAGGTCGAGACCAGAAAATCGAAAATTTTCAAAATAAAACAAAGGGATAACAAAATGCTCAGGGAATTCGCTTTGAGGTGTCAAATGGAACAAATGGACCTACCTTCGGTTGCAGACGATTAGGCCGTTCAGGCATTCCTTAAAGGACTCAACCCCTAAAGCTCATTGGTTTCACATCAGCTGAAACATAATTGGATAGAATACCATGCGGTAACCTGGGCTGACGTCCATAACATGTATCCATCAAAAATCAGAGTCGAGGATGATCAACTTAAGGCCCCCTCCAGGTCTGTTTATCCGATCAGAACTAAAGACAAGTCTAAGAGAGTTGTCGATCATAAACCAAGACCGAATAGAGAGCAATATCAATCGTATAGCGGAGATTGAAGGGGTAGCGGATCTGGGCGTAACCCTACGAGATATGAAAAAAGGAATGATCAAGGCCACAATAGTCGGGGACTCATAGGCAAAAATGGTTTCGACAGGCCACTCGAGGCTAGGGAGGCACCAAGATTATCAGAATACAACTTTAATGTCGATGCTGCAAGCATCGTGTCCGCTATCGGGCGCATCAAATATACCAAGTGGCCTCAGTCATTGCAGCCCAACCCTACCTTAAGAGAACCTAAGCTGATGTGTAAGTATCATGGCACTCATGGACATACGACCGAGGACTGTTGATAATTAAAAGAAGCAGTGGCTCGGTTATTCAATAACGGACACCTCCGAGAATTTTTGAGTGATCGAGCCAAAAATCACTTCAGGAATAGGGACTCCAACAAATAGACCGAGCAAGAGGAACCTCAACACGTCATTAACATGAACATTGGTGAACTTGACGTCCCCTAAGCGCCAATGCTAAAGCGCACTAAAATGTCCATCAAAAAGGAAAAACGAACCCGAGATTATATATCGGAGGGAACCATCTCTTTGAATGATAAGGATGCTAAAGGCATCACGCAATCGCATAATGATTCATTGGTAATATATGTACGCATAAATAAATCTCGATATAAGCGTGTGTTAATTGATCTAGGTAGCTCGTCCAATATCATTAGATCAAGGGTCGTAGAGCAGTTGGGTCTACAAGACCAAATAGTGCTTGCAGTCCGGGTTTTAAACGGATTCAACATAGTTTGAGAAACTCTAAAGGAGAAATAAACCTACCGGTGAACACCGGTGGGACCATTCAGGAAATAAAGTTCTATGTGATTGAAGGGGATATGAGTTATAATGCTCTATTTGGAAGGCCATAGATTCATAATATGAGGGCAATACCCTCGACGCTACACCAAGCACTAAAGTTACCCATACTGGGAGGGATCAATATGGTTTATAGAGAGCAGCCGACCGCAAAAGAAATGTTCATGATTGATGAGGTAATTCCGGTTTCCTCACTTTCGATATCAAAGAACACGAAGTCAGCTAGGAAGGAAGAAGATAAATAGCAATCACCGACACCTGCCCCGTTCGAACCGGAGAAGCAGGAAGCAGGCGAGGATGATGATTACGGAGTTCCTAGGTCATTCATCGCCCCTGACAATTTTGATGCCACCATATCGACAATCGAGGAGCTGGAGCAAGTTATATTGATCAAACATTTTCCCGATCAGAAGGTATACCTGAGCACATGGTTAACTTCTCAGGAAAGAACTCATTAAATTCCTTATAGCTAACATAGATTACTTCGCTTGGTCCCATATTGATATGACAGGGATCCTGCTAGAATTAACCACTTATAAGCTAAGCTTGGATCTGAAGTTCTACCCAGTTAAACAGAAGAGGAGGCCTCAGTACGAAGTCAAGCACACATTCATCAAAGACGAGGTATCCAAACCCCTTATAATGGGTTCCATTTGGGAAGTTAAGTGCCTGGATTGGTTGGATAACGTAGTAGTAGTACCTAAAAAAGTAATAAATTAAGAATGTGCGTAGATTACAAAAACTTGAACAAGGCGTTCCCCAATGACTCTTTTCCTTTCCCTAACATCGATCGCATGATTGATGCGATAGTCGAGCACACGATACTCACCTTTCTTGATGCCTATTCGAGTACAACCAAATTCGGATGGACCCAGGCGATCAAGAAAAAACTTCAGCACCTATTGTTATAACATAATGTTAGTCGAACTAAAGAACACTTGTTCCACTTATCAACGCCTAGTAAACCGAATGTTCGAATAACAAATAAGAAAATCAATAGAAGTTTATATTGACGACATATTAGTTAAGTCCCTACGAGCAGGGGACCTTTTGAAACATTTGCCGGAAACCTTTGACATACCAAAGAAATATAATATGAAGCTGAACCCGGAGAAATGCGCATTCGGGGTCAGATCCGGGAAGTTCCTTGGATTTATGGTGTCCAACTGAGGGATCGAGAACAATACCCATAAAATTAAAGCTATAAAAGACATCACCATGGCGGACAGTGTCCAGGCCATTCAATGGCTAACCGAGCACATATCCATCCTGGGCCGATTCATATCGAGGTCTTCCTATAAAAGCCATCGGTTCTTCTCATTACTGAAGAAGAAGAAGAATAACTTTTCTTGGACTTCGGAGTGCCAACAAGCTTTGGAAGGACTCAAACGGTATCTTTCGAATCCACCCTTACTCCATACTCTGAAGGCGGATGAACAATTGTACTTATACTTGGCGATATCCGTGGTAGAGGTAAGTGGAGTCCTAGTTCGGAAAGAGGAAGGTACGCAATTTCCTATCTATTATGTTAGTAGAACTCTAGGAAAGGCTGAGACAAGGCATCCTTACCTGGAAAAATTGGTGCTTGCTTTGCTAAGCGTCAGAAGTAAAAGCTGTACTTTCAATGCCACCCCATATGCATTGTAACTTCTTACCCACTAAGGAACATAATGTATAAACCCGAGCTCTCGGTCAAGCTAGCTAAATGGGCCGTAGAAATTAGCGGGTATAATATCAAATATCGACCCCAAACTGCCATCAAATCATAAATTTTGGCAGACTTCGTGGCCAACTTTACGCTTGCATTAATACCCGAAGTCGAAAAGGAATTGTTATTAACTTTGGGGACTTCCTTAGAAATTTGGACCCTCTTTACGGACAGTGCCTCAAATGCAAAGGGGTTCAAACTCGGCATTGTATTGAAGCTTCCTACGGGTAACATAGTTAGTCAATCTATTAGAACTGTGGAATTAACCAATAATGAGGCCGAGTACGAGGCCATGATTGCAGGTCTCGAATTGGCTAAAAGCCTGGGAGCCGAGGTGGTCAAAACTAAGTGCAATTCCATCCTTATGGTAAATCAAGTCAATGGGATGTTCCAAGTAAAAGAGGAATGAATGCGAAGGTATTAAGATAAATTGCAGGTAAAGCTCCATCGATTCAAGGAATGGACCCTACAGAACATACCCCGAGACCAAAATAGAGAGGTTGATGCTCTGGCTAACTTGGGGTCCTCGGTTGATAATGATGAATTCAGCTCAGGAACGATCGTACAGCTCATGAAATCGGTAGTGGAAGAAGGACATGCCGAAATAAACTCAACAAGTTTAACTTGGGATTGGAGAAACAAGTATATAGACTACTTGAAGATTGGAAAGTTGCCCTCAGATCCTAAAGAATCTATAGTTCTACGCACAAAGGAGGCCAGGTTCAGCCTATCTGAAGATACTCTATTTAGAAGAACATTAAATGGCCCGCTCTCCATATGCTTGGCGCCGGGAGATATCGAATATGTTTTAAGGGAAATCCATGGAGGCACCTGCGGAAACTATTCGGAAGCAGAATCTTTGGTTCGTAAGTTAATCAGGGCTGGCTATTACTGGATTGACATGGAGAAAGATGCAAAAGAATTTATATGAAGATTTTACGGCTGTCGGAGGCATGTACCAATGATCCATCAACCCGGAGAGCTACTACATTCGGTCTTGTCACCTTGCATGTTCATGAAGTGGGAAATGGACAATGTCGATCCCCTGCCATGGATATCTGGTAAGACTTAATTCATATTATTTATGACCAATTATTTTTCTTAGTGGGTCGAAGCTCAAGTGTTCGATAAAGTCCAAGAAAAAGAAGTCGTTCACTTCATTTGGTACCACATAATATGCGAGTTAGGGATACCGGCTGAGATAGTGTGTGATAACGAGAAGTAGTTCATCGGCTGCAAGGTAAATAAATTTTTCAAAGATAAAAAAGATCTTGTCAACAACCTATCACCCTTGCAGGAACAGACTGGCAGACTCAACAAATAAGATCATACTTCAAAACCTAAAGAAAAGGTTGACTGGTGCGAAAGGGAAATGGAAGGAAATTATGTCTGAAGTCTTGTGGGCATACCGTACAACCTCGAAATCTAGTACCAGGGCCACTTCGTTTTCATTAGTCTACGGTGCCAAAGCGCTAATATTGGTTGAAGTGGGAGAATTGAGCCTCAGGTTCCGATATATGACCGAAAAATCAAATGGTGAGGTCATGAGCACCCAAGTCTGGTTGGCCGCCCAGAAACAACGGATAGAAAGGTATTACAATTGAAGAGCCAACCTCCGACACTTCAATATCGGGGACTTGGTGTTAAGAAAAGTAACACTGCACACCAGGAACCCGTACGGGGGAAAGCTCGGGCCAAATTGGGAAGGACCATATCGAGTCATCGGGATTACTGGTAAAGGCTCATACAAACTCGAAGTAGCAAACGGTTCACAACTACTGAACAACTAGAACATGACGCACTTAAAGCGGTACTACTGCTAAGGTACAATCTCATTCACCTTTTTATAATATCGTATAGTAGATTAACACTCGCATGCAACAACCAAAGGAGAATATGACTATTAGGTTTGAAAGCACGCGTTGCACTCTTTTTTCCTTGAACCGATTTTGTCCCAAATAGGTTTTTAGGAAACGTTTTTAATGAAGCAACAATAAATCATGCTAACTTAGAATGGAAGAACGGCTTCAAATCAGAGTCAGTAGTCTCATAAATAATATCCAAGCCCTCTTAAGATCGACCTCGAATACTGGGGGCCATCACCCTCGGGTCAAGCTTCTTAGCAAGGAAAGAAGGAAACTTTGTACTTGAATAGCCTAGGCTCGGTGGTTAGGACTTTTTGTAAAGGCCAAATGGTCAAGTGAACTGTGCCCGCGTAGGCCACCTTAGCCATAGTATAAGATTTTGCACACTTTCAATGTAACGACCCGACTGGTCGTTTTGCATTCTCGAACCCCGTTCCCTTAAAATAATCTTTTCTGCATTTGCTTTAGCTGAATTATGACTTGTGGGGGCGGGTGGTTCGGAAGTTAGAAGAATTTCAGGCAAGAATAAGCCTATTCGCTTCATTTAATATCTTCAAAAAGGCCAAGTTTGACTTCGGTCAACATTTTAGGAAAACGGACCCGGAATTGCAATCCGGCAATTTTTGAGGGTCCGTGGGAAAATATGGGACCTGGGCGTGTGCCCGAAATCGAATTCCGAGGTCCCTAGCCCGAGTAATGGAATTTTTCGTAAAAAATTGTTAATTTAAGTTTCAAAGAATTAAATAAATTAAGAAATTATTGTTTTTATAGGTATCGAGGTAGGATTTCGATTATGACACTTGGTACGAGTCCGAAATATCATGTAAGACTTACCCGTAAAGTTTGGAGTCAATCCGAGTAGTTTAAGAGCGTTTTGACTCGTTGGTAGAAAATTAAGAACTTGAAGTTCATTAGATTTGATTATTTGGTTTTGGGGTCCCGTTCCGTGGTTTAATAATGTTTTGGGTGTTCCGAAGGTTTGACTAGGTCCACCTCGTGATTTGGTATGCTCGGGCGGGGCTCGGGAGCCCCGAGCGTCAAATGGTCGAGGTTCGAGCGAAGCTAGAAATTGAAAGGGAGCAACATCTGCTACTTCTGTCATAACCGCTTATGCGGATCTTGGACCGCAGAAGCGAGACCACAGAAGCGGTCGTCTAGTCACTGAAGCAGAAGGGGCCAGGCCCAGGGGAAACCACATAAGCGGGCCCCCGACCGCAGAAGCGGTCCATCCGCACCAGGCCCTAACCGCAGAAGCAGTGGGATTTCCGCTTAAGCGGACTCGCATAAGCGAGTAAGGGACTGCAGAAGCAGCCCAGGCCCTTTGTCCCTTTTCCGTAGAAGCGGGATTTCTTCTGCAGAGGCGGAAATCACAGGGGGTCATAACCTCATTTAATTCGAGCTTATGCTCATTTCCCCCATATCTGTCTCAACTCTTAGGCGATTTTGGTGATTCAAAAGGGGAAGTTTCAGCATAACATTTTGAGGTAAGTGATCCCCACTCATTCTTAGCTTAAATACATGAACATTAGGTAGATTTAACACCAAGAACATCAAATAAAATCAAGGGTTAGGGCTAGACCTAGGGTTTTGGATAAACTATGATTTAACCACCTAATTAGTTATGTTATGAACTAAAATTTACGTATTAGTAACCCTTCGATTATAGAGAATAATTTCCTCAAAAATCTCAAAATTTGGACACGTGGGTCCGGGGTCGGAATTTAGTAAACTTGCGGGAAAGGTTGGGAAATCACTTAATTAGCTAGAATTCAACCTTGTGAGCAATTATTGATTAGTTCTTGCCTTATTTAAACTAGTTGGTGCTTGTTCGGCTTCGAATTGAGCTTGGAGCCTAGTCTTGTGGTTGAAAGCGCGCTTCGGAGCGAGGTGAGTCTCCTTTCTAACCTTGTAAGAGGGAATTGTCCCCTTAGGTTTCGTGTTGAGTACTTGTTGCTAAATGCGGGGACTACGCACGCGTTATGTGACGACAGCCCGTGCGTAGCTACTACTATGTTAGATGTCCGGGTAGCTTAGGACCTACATCATGCCTATTAAATATGCTCTTATGGTACATTGTTGTCTTGAACACCTAGCATTTATTAGAGACTTAAAAAGAAGAATATGAGCTTATTTCTATAAATTGAATT
>MU692572.1:0-19030 GCA_026770625.1 Nicotiana glauca
CCGGAAAGTGCTCGGAGTCGCCTCCTACTGTTCTAACCCGGGTCTTAGCTCCATCGTACATGTCTTTAATCACCCCAATATAGGCAATCGGGACCCCTTTAACCTGTAAGCATTTCCATATGACCTCCCTAGGAACCATGTCATATGCTTTCTCCAGATCAATAAACACCATGTGAAGATCCTTCTTCTTATCCCTATATTGTTCCATCATCCTCCTAATAAGGTGGATAGCCTCTATGGCAGATCGCCCCGGCATGAACCCGAACTGGTTGTCTGAAATAGACACAATCCTTCGCACTCTCAGTTCTACCACTCTCTCTCATGCTTTCATGGTATGGCTCAGTAATTTGATACCCCTATAGTTATTATAGCTCTGGATGTCGCCTTTGTTCTTATACAACGGAACCATTGTACTCCACCTTTAGTCTTTAGGCATCCTATTAGTCTTGAATATAACATTAAACAGCCCAGTAAGACATTCCAAGCATGCTCTTCCCACACACCTCCAAAATTCAACAGGAATCTCATCCGGCCCGGTAGCTCTGCCCCTTCACATCTTACGCATTGCCTACGTGACCTCATCAACCCCAATGTCCCTACAATAACTTAATTCATAGGGACTGTCGACATTACTCAATCCGTCTAGTACAACATCCTGCTCCCCTTCTCCATTTAGAAGTTTATGAAAGTAGGTCTGCCATCTCTTCTTAATCTGGTCATCCCCCATCAAAACTTTGTCGTCGTCATCTTTTATGCACCTCACTTGGTCCAGGTCCCGATCCGCCCTCTCTCTGACCTTCGTGAGTCAAAATAACTTTTTCTCCCCACCTTTGTTCCCTAGTTCCTCTTACAAACGAGCAAAATCTGCCGTCTTAGCCTCCGTTACTGCCATTTTCGCCTCCTTCCTAGCTACCTTATACCTCTCGTAGATCGCTCTCTTCTCCTCCTCACCAGTACTCCCTATTAACCGTAGGTAAGCCGCCTTCTTTGCTTCCACTTTACCTTGGACAACTGCATTTCACCACCAGTCTCCTTTGTGACCCCTCGTGCGGCCCGAAGATATCCCTAGCACCTCTCCCTCCGCCTTCCTTATACAGTCCGCCGTCGTCGACCACATAGTGTTTGCGTCCCCATTACTTCTCCAAGATCCCATTGCTAATAACCTTCCTTCCAACTCTTGAGCTTTATCCTTAGTCAATGTGCCCCACCTAATTCTCGGGCGGCCTCGTAGCGATCTCTTCTTTCTCCTTATCACAATACCAATATCCATCACCAACAGCCTATGTTGCGTTGCAAGGGTCTCACTTGGGATAACCTTGCAGTCCTCGCACAACCTTCTATCGCATCTCCTGAGGAAGAGATAGTCAATTTGAGTCTTCACCACCGAACTTTGGTAAGTAACCAAGTGCTCCTCCCGCTTCGGAAAACTTGGGTTCACAATCACTAGATCAAATGCCTTGGCAAAGTCCAACAACGAAGTGCCCCCTCCATTCCGCTCCCCGAAACCAAAGTCGCTGCACCTCAGTATAACCACATGCAGATGACCCAATATGACCATTGAAATCTCCTCCTATGAATAACCTCTCGGAAGGCGGAATACTACGAACGATGTCATCCATCCCTTCCCAGAAGTGCCTCTTAATCTCCTCATCCAAGCCCTCTTGCGGTGCGTACGCGCTAATGATATTTAAAGTACACTCACCTACCACCAATTTAATAGCCATCAGTCTATCATTCACCCGCCTGACCTCTACCACTGACTCTCTAAGATGGCTATCTACCAAGATACCCACTCCATTCTTACCTCTATGGACTTCAGAGTACCACAACTTATACCTATCCGTATTTTTCGCTGTCAATCCAGCCCACCTAGTCTCCTGGACACATGCTATATTAATCTTCCTCTTCTGAAGGATCTTCGCCAACTCTATAGACTTACTTGTTAGTGAACCTATGTTCCATGACCTGATTCTCAACTTATAGGCTCTCTTCCCCCCTCTGCCTCCCATGTTGCCCTTCCCACCCCCTGACACCTTCCCCACACCCTGCCCCGCCCGAGGACATGCCCTTAATCTATCATCCCAGACTGCAGCCACTACACCTACGGCAATCTCAAGAAGACTCGCTAGTGCACAAAGGGGTAACGAAACAAACAAGAAGGAAGCAAGTTACTACCAGTACACTAGTTGAGTAATTGAACTATTGTGAACTAAAAGTAACATCAATTTAGCTAACACCAAGGCAAAATAGTAGAACGGGAGGTACCAACTCCCGAGAACCAAACCTGTGTTGATTTTCTATACTCGATGTAGTCGTAAGCTCGCACACCGCATCCCACCTCCCTGTGCTAGTGCCCGTCCAGGTTGCTTTCCTTTGCTAGTGCACATGACAACTTCAAAACTTTCCTAAAAATACAGAAAATATAGCGACTCAAAAACCATAAAGGGACTGTCACCGCTACCACTGGTGTAGCCACAGATAATGAAGGAAGACGATAGTTCCAGATCTAAATAATGACGAAATGACCGGAGAAACCTTAACCTCTTCCCCTTTAATTGTTTAACACAATCTCAGATTCTCAAATTCCGAGAGGGATTCGTTGTTGTCTCTTTCTCTTAGAGATCCTAGAGTTGGTCAAGTGTCTCAAGAATATGATAGTAAGGAACTAAATTCAAATCTCTAATACCAGTAATACAAATCAGTAGAACTCTCAGATCTTATACTTAAGTGTGAGCTTGAGAATGAGCTTGAGATTCAACTGAGGGAAATGGAGATGACGGATGAGGCTGTTGCAGTGCCGGCGCTGGTGGAGGTGGGAAAATAAGAGAGAAGAAGAAAACAGGAGAGAGAAAGAGAGTAAAAGAAGACAAAGGTGGGGTAGGGGTTTGGCGGGGGTAGGGGTAGGGGAGAGAAGGGGAGAGGAGGGAGCTTACCTGGTCTGGTGGTTGCCGCTGGTGAATTAGAAAATGACGTTAGGGAGAAGATAGCAGAGAGATGTTAGGGAGGAGAGATAAAGTAATGAAATTAAAAAAAAAGAGAAAGAAATTGAAAAAAAAAGAGGAAAAAAGGAAAAGAAAGAGAAAACAAAGCAAAAAACAAAAGAAGAAGAGAAAAACAAAACAAAACAAAAAAACAAAAGAAAAAAAAAACAGAAAAAACAAAAGAAAACCAAAAGCAAAGTTGGCCTGAACTACGTTAGACTTGATTCTGAAAGGATATGTAGGCAACCTCTCTCTGGGGTTCAGTCATACCAAAATAAAAATCCAAAGTCCCTCAAAATTGAAACTGGGCAAAAAGTTATAATGGTTCGGCAATGATCCCGCCCAAAAGGTTCCAAAGTTGTAATTCAATCCAAATTCTTTCACCCCAAACCTTGTTCAAGTCCTTCTGATCAATCGGCAAAGAGGTTCAAAATGGGATGACGGAGTTATTTGGATCTAATACAATAAAATGAGAGGAATAAAATGAGAGAGTCTTATTGGTGAAAACCCACTCGGGCACCGTAAGGCGACGGTAAGCAGAGAAAATCAAAATGAGAGAGTCTTGTTAGTGAAAACCCACACGGTCACTATAAGGTCATGGTGAGAAGAGAAATGAGAGAGGTCAGCTAGTAAAAACCTACAAAGGGCCTCACTCATCGAAAAGAAGATCCTCACAGCCATCAGCATCGACAAAATCCTGGCAAGGTTTATCGTATTTTGAAGCAAAAGTTGTGATGAATTTCTGAGAGTCGGAAGGTTTACACAGATCAGGCATCCAGTCCAAAAGGCATGTAATGTTCATTTAAGTTCTCATGCACTCCAGATAAGTCCTTCTTTTCTTTCCCCGAAAGGGACACTTCTTGTTTTAAACTAATTCTCCATTCCATTGTTTGTTTTCTTTGAATCCCTTTCGATCTAACACCGTTCCGAAACTAAGGCAAATAAGGGGTGGCAGGACTAGTTTACAGGGCTTTCGCTTGACACGAGCTAATGTGCAAAAAGGCACCCATTCTCGTCAGGGGCATCAAGTCGACCCCGACTAGAAAATCAAATTGAAGTGAAAAAGGTTGAGTCCCATGCGGCTAACTGTCTCGGCAAAGAGTTGAAAAGTTAAGGTACCCCCAATGCTCTGAATTTGAAGTTGGAAGAAAGAATCAAGAAATAAAAGGCCTACGAAGGTGAAACAAAGTTGGAAAAGGTTAAGTCCCACGCGACTAGCCGTTGCAGCAAAGTTTGAGGAGCCAAAAGTTTCTCAATGCTTCGAAGAAAAAAAAAGAATAAAAAAGGGAAGTAAAAAAGGAAAGGCCTGCGAAGGCAAAATAAAGTCAAAAAGGTTGAGTTCCACCAACCCACCATCATGGTAAAATCTAGAAAAAAAACCCCGAGGTTCTCAGGGCCTGATAAGAAATTGGTCCCCAACAAACAAGCAGTTGCAATTGAGATCTTCATCAAATAAGCTGGGCCGAGATCAAATGATAAAAAACAATTAAGGCAACAAAACCAACCACCGTTTTAAACTAACAATTATTCTTCGTTTGAAAAATTGAAACAGGTGCAATCCAAGCAACCGTGCAAGAAGCAGGTGCAACCAAAAAGGAAAAGAAATGTGCAAGTACTAGAAACTGCTTTGCGGCAAGGAATCAACACAAAAAAAAAGTTTCCTCCAAATTCTTTCCTGCATTTTTACTTTAAAAAAAATGAAATAAAATATAAAAAAAAAAGAAGAAAAGAAAAAAAAAGTTAGTTTAGAATCCCCAATCTTTTACTTTTGTTTGCCAACATTAGGGATCCAATCCCTGAGTTGTGCCTTTTTAGACATAGGGCCTCCATTCCCTAGTCGCCTTTTGCCAACATTAGGGCTCCAATCCCTGAGTTGTGCCTTTTTAGACATAGGGCCTCCATTTTCTAGTCGTCTTTTTGCCGACATTAGGGCTCCAATCCCTGAGTTGAGCATTTTTTCCTTTATCCAACATTAGGGCTCCAATCCCTGAGTTAACCGTTTTTACCCTTAGCCAACATTAGGGCTCCAATCCTTGAGTTGAGCGATTTTTCCCTTTAGCCGACATTAGGGCTCCAATCCCTGAGTTGAGCAATTTTTCCCTTTAGCCGACATTAGGGCTCCAATCCCTGAGTTGAGCGTTTTTTCTTTTAGCCAACATTAGGGCTCTAATCCCTGAGTTGAGCATTTTTTCCTTTAGCCGACATTAGGGCTCCAATCCCTGAGTTGAGCGTTTTTTCCTTTCGCCAACATTAGGGCTCCAATCCCTAAGTTGAACATTTTTCTCTTTAGCCGACATTTGTGCTCCAATCCCTGAGTTGAGTATTTTTTCCTTTAGCCGACATTAGGGCTCCAATCTCTGAGTTGAGCGTTTTTTCCTTTAGCCGACATTAGGGCTCCAATCCCTGAGTTGTGCGTTTTTTCCTTTATCCAAAATTAAGGCCCCAATCCCTGAGTTGTGCCTTTTTTAGACATAGGGCCTCCATTCCCTAGTCGTCTTTAGCCAACATTAGGGCTCCAATCCTTGAGTTGAGCGTTTTTCCCTTTAGCCAACATTAGGGCTCCAATCCCTGAGTTGAGCGTTTTTCCTTTAGCCAACATTAGGGCTCCAATCCATGAGTTTACCATTTTTCCCTTTAGCCAACATTAGGGCTCCAATCTCTGAGTTGCGCCTTTTATACATAGGGCCTCCATCCCCTAGTCGCCTTTAGCCAACATTAGGGCTCCAATCCCTGAGTTGAGCTTTTTTCCCTTAGCCAACATTAGGGCTCCAATCCCTGAGTTGACCATTTTTTTCTTAGCCAACATTAGGGCTCCAATCCCTGAGTTGCGCCTTTTAGACATAGGGCCTCCATCCCCTAGTCGCCTTTAACCAATATTAGGGCTCCAATCCCTGAGTTGAGCATTTTTTTCTTGAACCAACATTAGGGCTCCAATCCCTGAGTTGAGCATTTTTTTTTCTTTAGCCAACATTAGGGCTCCAATCCCTGAGTTGAACATTTTTCCCCTTAGACAACATTAGGGCTCCAATCCCTGAGTTGAGCGTTTTTCCCTTTAGCCAACTTTAGGGCTCCAATCCCTGAGTTGAGAGTTTTTCCCCTTGGCCAACATTAGGGCTCCAATCCCTGAGTTGAGAGTTTTTCCATTTAGCCAACATTAGGGCTCCAATCCATGAGTTGAGCGTTTTTACCCTTAGCCAACATTAGGGCTCCAATCCCTGAGTTGAGCGATTTTTCCCTTTAGCCAACATTAGGGCTCCAATCCCTGAATTGAGCATTTTTTCCTTTAGCCAACATTAGGGCTCTAATCCCTGAGTTGAGCATTTTTTCCTCTAGCCAACATTAGGGCTCCAATCCCTAAGTTGAGCAGTTTTCCTTAGCCAACATTAGGGCTCCACTCCGTGAGTTAAGCGGTTTTCCTTAGCCAATATTAGGGCTCCAATCCCTGAGTTGAATGTTTTACTTTTAGCCAACATTAGGGCTCCAATCCTTGAGTTGAGCGATTTCCCTTTAGCCAACATTAGGGCTCCAATCCCTGAGTTGAGCGTTTTACCCTTAGACAACTTAGGGCTCCAATCCCTGAGTTGAGAGATTTCCCTTTAGACAACATTAGGGCTCCAATACCTGAATTGAGCGTTTTACCCTTAGCCAGCATTAGGGCTCCAATCCTTGAGTTGAGCGTTTTTCCCTTAGCCAACATTAGGGCTCCAATCCCTGAGTTGAGCGTTTTTCCCTTAGCCAACATTAGGGCTACAATCCCTGAGTTGAGCGTTTTACCTTTTGCCAACATTGGGGCTCCAATCCCTAAGTTGCGCCTTTTAGACATAGGGTCTCCAATCCCCTCATTTGTTCCATCATAGATAAATACAATTCTTGAGAAGAAAAAAAAGGAAAATGAGTTCAGATTTTTATTGCAAATAACTCACGAAATTTTCCTAGTCAAAACTGGGGCAGAAAAATTTGGTTCGTTTGTTTGTTTTGGTGCTTGAGCAGGTTTGACCTCGAGGCACAGGATTCGAGACGACCAAAAGAATGATTCCCAATCCAAAATAAAGAAAAGAAGAAAAGAAAAAGAAGTGAACTCAAAAATGCAGAAGTGGAGAAAGATGCAGGCTGCTCAAGATAAAATTGAAGTCACAAGCTTCGCATACCCCGCCTTGACCCAAAATTGAAGAAAGAACCAACATTCATAGCTAACAAGCATCAAGATTCAGATCAGAGTCCGTATGAAGAACCAACCAAGACTCAAGATCAAGCTTCTAAAGACCCATAGATAGGAATCTTGTAACTCGTAGCTGATAGGCTTAGTTAGTCTTTTTCAATTTTGATTTTGATGTAATAACGGGACCGCGGACCGGAACCTCAGCGGAATAGCACCTCGACCGTCTCTCTACCTCGGAACTCCATCCTCTCATTCCATCATTCTTCTGAACTACACACGACCTGATTCCCTTATAACCCGGGATATATAAGCTATCCAAAACCAGGACTCAGCTGCGCCTTTACTTTTTATTTTCTTCCTCTTTTGAAGAACAATATGATCAAAAATTAGTCACATGGTTCACTTTATCTTTGCCTGAAAACTCTTCATGTTTCCGAGCAAAGAGGGGCAGCTGTGAACACCTAATTTTTTATCATGTTTATATTTATTCCCACTTTCCCCACTCTTTGTTCCCCCACTTGTCTACCGCTCACAACCCTCACCCACATAAAATCACACACATCAAATGTTAGAGGGAGGGCGGAGAGAGTTGTATACACTCTATCTATACTCGATATACACTCTATATACAGAAGCCGAAATACACAAAATAAATACCCACGTGTCGCATCCTACCACCCACTGAAACCAGCAACCACCAATAACACATAAGCACACACGGACAAAAATAGTGAAGAGAAGAAAAAAAAATAGAGACACCTTTAGGTCAAAAT
Organism: Nicotiana glauca; assembly: GCA_026770625.1. NCBI lineage: Eukaryota > Viridiplantae > Streptophyta > Magnoliopsida > Solanales > Solanaceae > Nicotiana > Nicotiana glauca. The sequence continues at coordinate 7,914 of MU692572.1, forward strand.
CTGAAAGGAAACGGAAACCAATGGAGTTCGACTGAGCTGATTGGAGTTCCTCCCCGGGTTTGCTGTTGCGGTTTCAAGTCAAAATTCCGGTTCGATTTTTCACTCAACTGAGAAGCTTCCATATTGGTAGTTCTAGTATTTGCACTAACCATTTAAATTAAAGGGCACTAGTTAAGTGGGAAATTAAAAATAGAAAAGGGAGATTTATAATGGATTTTGCACTAATTGAGTGCCTATAAAAAAAGGAGGAGAACAAAGAACGAAAAGAAGGAGGGAGAGTGATCTGGAGAAATAAGAGAGTGATCTGGGATTTAAAGAGCCGGAGACAGAAAGAAAAAACGGGGCCGGGAGAGACGAGGTATACACTGGATATACATTCCATATACATATGATATATAGAGACTGTGAGTGACGAAAAACAAAAAAAAACCCGAGGGACAGATCTGGGAACGGGGGCTGGAAATCATAAAAAAAAAAAAACAGAGCTATCTTCTTCCTTACTATTTTCAGCTATCTTCTTCCTTTCCCAAGCACCAAAATACAAAGTTTCAACACCATGTAAATCCTTCATAGCCTAAATCCATCCATGAAAGGAACTCCATTGCTTCACCATTAAACCATTACAAATCAGCCCCAAAAATCGAGGCTTCCGAGTGTTGGTCCGGTCAACAGTAACTAATCCCACATGTGTAAAGGTTCACTTTGAGGTTCTTTTCTTTCTTTAGTATAATTCTATATCTACGTTTGCATGCTTCTGTTTTTTGTGAAATTTATGTGAATATAGTATGTTCTCTTACAATTTGTTTATCCAATTGGTGAGCTTCCTTATTGGTTTAGCTATCAAACAACTTACTCACGTAATCATCTCGTTTTATCTCAAATTTACATGTTAAAAATATTAGTAGTATGGTTCATATTTGTGTAAGTTACTTTAGGTCTGTGATAATGATTTAGATTAATTAATTTCAATTTCATTAGCCGTGATTTGTACAATAAAATGTTGGGAAATGAATTTGGAAACAAAACGAATTTAGGCCTTCAAGTTAGGTAGTGAATTCGAATTAAGAGGTTTCACCCTCTTATTTGTATTCAGACTTGAATTTGAGGCCCAAATTTTGTAATATTAATTAATTAGGCCCTTTAGAGACAAATTAAATAGAAAATAATAGACTGCTTTTAGGTTGGCCTTTACATAATAAAATGAGATAAGCCTCGGTAAACAAAACGCATAAATTGCGGGGGCCTCTTTAGATGTCCATACTAAAATACTTAAAATTCGGGACGCGCCGTTTAGTGAATTTCATGGCCTCCCGCAAAGTTAACAATATGCTAGTTGCTTTAGGGCCTTCATTTAATAATATTACCTTCTTAAAATCGGGTGCACATTTATCTGACCCTAATCCAAATCTCAACGGCGTTAGACTATGTCAAAAATCACGGGTGCATTTATGTGACGTGGTTTGAGACGTATTTTAACAATGTTTCAAATTCTTAAAAATTAATTTAAAAGAGGTAAGTACTTTTTAAGCCTAAAACATGTTTTAAAATCAGATATGTAGACATTTATAATAGTTTAAGCGACCGTGCTAGAACCACGGGGTCTAGGGGTGCCTAACACCTTCCCTCGAATCAACAGAATTCCTTACTTAGAATTTCTGGTTCGCCGACTCCAATTGGGAAGTCGAAAATTTTCCTCGATTTGGGATTCAAGTTAAACGGGTGACTTGGGACACCAAAAGCCGAACCTATCCCAAGTGGCGACTCTGAAAATCGAATAAATAAATAATCCCATTTCGAATAATGTCACTTTAAATGGAAAAACTCCCTTATACATTTATCCTTCTGGGTAGGTGTGTAAAAATGAGGTGTGACAGTCATCATATCTCATATCTACTCTTCTCATCCCCTTAGTGGTCATGCAAAGCGAGTGTTTGGTCAGCGAGCTTTATTGCGTGCTGCTACCCGTCCCTTCTTAATGGTCTCGGAGGGAGTTAGGACCTCTTCCTATATGTGGTTCTAGACGGACCCCTAAGGTTTTAAAGGTGAAAATTCTAAGGCGACAAACAAAACAATTAGGAAGTTCAGCACATAAAGGGAGCAATTAGAGGCTCAAAGTTTCCTTCTCAAACAAGGCACATAAACAACACGACTCAAACACAATTAAGGGATTTTATTAGACAGTATCTTAAGGTGGGATGTCTAGGTGAATATGCAGAAGACACGCAATTTATTTTTTTATTTTTTTAAACTGAGGAGTAATAACCCTAGCAGTTGCCTATTGATTTTTAAAGCCCGTTAGGATCAGAAAAACATTAAGCAATAGAAACAGTTTCAGAGTTGCAGTTTTAAAAACGCCCTAAAGGCTTGCCTATATGCGGAGTACTGATGACTACATTTATATAGTGAAACAAAGCAGGTTTTGAGATGAACTTCTTTAATACATATGGGCATGTTGTCTAATGATAGATTGAAGAAGTTTTAAAGAACTTGTTTTAGGAAATATAAACTACTTAATTAAACCAATTAATTAAGAAGTGAACTAGGAATGGACTAAGTTGAATTATTTAGACTAGTTTAGATTGACAGGCAGAATTTCGAGTATAGTTCCCTATGGGCATGAGATGTAAGTTTAATACTGATTTTAAAGACTTGCAGGCATGGAAACATACATAACACTTGTTATAATAGAATCTAGGTTAAATTACATCTTATAGGCATGGAATCTATTTGTTGAGCTGATTTTAAGACATTGAAGGCATGATCTCTATTACGGAATTATTTGAAACCTATAGGCATGGTGTCTAGCATGGTGATATAAACATGACAAGATTTAAAGCCCTATAAACATGATTTCTACTTGGTAAGGTAATCAAATTAAAATGTAAAGTCCTATAAGCATGATTTCTACCTGTATTACCCCATAAACATGTAGCTACCTATCCCTTTCACTAGTTACCCCAATATTTGTTTACAAGTTATTACAGACCAATGAATGAATTACATAAGTAAATAAGAAAATAAGAAGCTATTATATAGGGAGCTTTCGATTAGGACCAGATTCACAAAGCCTCCAATGGCCTCAAATGTCTAAATTCCATAGACAACGTTAGAGTTTAGGTGCATCAAAGTTCCCTAAGGATCTTAAGTATCCTGGACAGTGCTTACACCTAGACTTGGTAACCAAAAATTAAATAAGTGCAGTGTGGAAGGGCCAACCTCAGTATGCCAGAGTTCAGAGGGTTCTCAAGGGGATCACAAGGCAGTACACATACTGGAGGGGGTAGAACTTATTAGCTCAGGAGTAAAGTGAAAGTGCTTGACACAAGTTGAAAGGTTCTAGTGAAAAACTGTATTAAAAAGATGTCTGTTTGAAAAGAGATTGAAGAAATGAAAAAAATTCCAAACAGAACACCTTAGGACAGGTTCATACATAGCCAGTAGTCACAGAACCAAAGCAAGTTCAGTAGTCACAAACAGGGGTAAAGGGGTTTGGGGATACATAGAACACTTGATTGTAAACACATAATCAAGCAAAGGTCTAGGAATTGGTATAGACATGCTCAGAAACAGCTGACCATGCATAGTCACAGAACCAGACATAAAGAACAAACTTGCATACATGGGTGATAGGGATTTGGGGATATATGGTGGTAAACACATAACAGGTAGAAATAATTGGTGCAGACATGTTCAGAAAATAACACGAGAGAGGGAGGAGGGGGGTGATATACTGATCTTAAGGAAGGGGAATACATAACATGCTAATAATGTAAACATCAACTACAAGTTTCACAACAAAATCATAAATAGAAGCAAACTAGAAACAGGATAAACTGAAACAATAAAAGAATCATATTATTGTTGGAACTTTAAATTGAAACTAGAACATACAAGCAAAGAGGACAGTAAGCAGAGTGAAAGAACAGGAGAATACAATGGTTAGCCTTGTCTTGCAGCCGGCTAACTTAGAGCAGTAGCAAGTAGCACAAAAGAGAGCAGAAAGTTTAAAGTGTGAGAGATAGCTTTTGAACCAAGAGTGTTCGTGTGTTGTGTTAATGAAAGACTAAGGTATTTATAGTTGGAAAACATGTAGAAAATAAGGTAAAAATCAAAGTCCATTAGTAATTAAGGAATTCATAATTAGTCAGTCAGGAAATCAAGGTAAGTACTCCCCTTAAGTTAAGGGAATTAACTCAAACGGTAAGAACAAGTGATAAATAAGGAAAGAATTCAGTGTATGACTAATAAAGAAAGATTCAAATTCAGTAAGTATAGGGTAGACAATTAGGCCTAAGTTTAGAAAACTCCCATTAAGGAAATAGTTCAATAAGAATAAAGTACCACGGGAAATAAGGTAGAAGAATCAGTTAATTTAAACAAACGAGGTAGAAATTTAGGGTTTAAAAGAAGATCTTTCAATCAAACCATAAAATAAGGAATCCAGAATCAATCAAGAGGAAGTTATGATTCAATACTCAACATATAAATATAGTAAGATCAACCAGACGTAGCAAACAGGCAGGGTCAACAATATCGATAGAAAGAGGCAAGCCTTGAACAATCAAAATGAACATAATCACATAGATGTGGTATAAGTTAGGCTAAGAACTCAATAAGAACATATTCGAAGCAAGGTAACCACATAAACTTAACAAGAACCGAGTAGTCATGCTAACACACATAACCAAATAAAGAAAATCTAGAAATATTAGGGATTTTAACATAGGCGAGTTGAAAAAGCAGTAAAAACATAGAATCAGTTAAGATATGCAAAGGATAGAAGTTTAAACATAAAGAATTGGTGAAAACAACTGAAAAGCGATGATTCTTGCAAAAGAAATTCAAGAGCAGTGTATAACATCAAAGGAACAGACTCAAGTCCTTTAAAAATAGTACAGATCTAGGAGTTATAAGAAAAAATTAGCAAAAACCTGTCAAAATCTCAAGGATCATTACAAGTACAGCAAGTTGTGAGTTCGAGTATTCCCAAGAGCAAGGTGGGAAGTTCTTGGAGGGAAGGATGTCGTGGGTCTATTTGGAAACAGCCTCTCTACACCAGGGTAGGGGTAAGGTCTGCGTACACACTACCCTTCCCAGACCCCACTAAGTGGGATTATACTGGGTTGTTGTTGTTGTTGTTGTTGCTGCATAACAAGTACAGCAGGATTTCACTTGGAATTATGTTGAGGTAGCCAAGAACAGATCAGATGGAAAACCCTAGATGTAAGTCAGTGTGGCTCAGGGCCCTTGAAGATCTCATAGGAGATGAACATGGCAATAGAGGAGCCATTGGAGGCTTAGGGGTTGAAGGATGGTCGCCGGAGAAGACCGGAGAAGGGAGGCGGTTGAAAGGGGCTAGGGTTAGGTTGAGAGAAGAGATGAGATGAGAGGATACTGAGGCGGCGGGGCTTTGGAAATGAGATAGGGTTAGGGGTTGTAGGAATTAAAAAAAGAAAGGAATTATGAGGGTCGTTGATCTTTTAGATCAACGGCCAGGATATGACATAATTGGAGACATGAACAAGCAGTATGGTCTTCAAATAGAATATACGCAAGCATGAAGATCAAATGAATATGCAATTCAACTACTGAGAGGGAACCCGAGCAAATCATATGAAAAGCTGCCAAGCTACTTTTATATGTTGGTTCTTACAAATCCTACATTGATAGTAAGTTTGTAAAAATAGAGGAAGACATGTTCATGCATGTTTTTGTTGCACTACATTCGTCCATAAAAGGATGACAGTATTGCAAATCAGTTATTGTTGTGGATATAATCTTTCTCAAATTGACATACATATGAACATTATTTATAGCATCCACATAAGACCCTACAGGTAAAATAAGAATAATAATGTAAAAAATAAATATTATTATGTACAAACTCACATATATTTATATGATTCAGTTTATTAGGTAATATCATACCACTCACATATGCCATAGTAGATTCAGAGAATAATGCTTTCTGGGAGTGATTTTTCATGAGGTTCAAGGTGCATTTGGGGAAAGGGAGTGAATGTACATAGTCTCGGACATGCACGAAGGCATTGAAAATGTTGCGAAAATATTTTATCCGCAAGTACTTCACTATGTTTGCATATGACATCTGTGGAATAATGTAAAGAAAAATTACAAGAAGAACCATTTGTAGCTCAATGATATATTTTTTGCTATGACCAAAGCATACACAGTTGAGAAGTTTGATTACCGCATGGTAGAGATAGAGAGAATTGATAAAAGGGTCAAAGATTACTTAATCAATGTTTGGTATGAAAGATGGTACAGAGCATATTTCACTGTCAACAGAACATTGACAATCACTTCAAACATTATGGAGTCGATCAATACAGCGCTCAAGGCTACTAGGGAACTCCAGTACTGCCTTTGCTGGAGTACATAAGGCAATTTATCGGATGATGAAATGTTACAAACCAAAAGAATACAATAGAGTTATTTACGGATCTTGGGAAAAAAAATGATACAATGTTGGTGTAGAATCTCGAATTATCACATCGGATTAAGGTATGACTAGAATCCGTAGATACCTACTTGTGCATATAATATGTAATCATATTGAATTTACGGATCTGTTATATCTTGAACCCTTTTCTATTATTCTGTTAAACCAGTGTCTACATGTACGACACAGAGAGACCAAATTGATTAAAGCTAACATTTTCTAATATTTAGTATTCGCACAAAAGCAATATTATAGTGTTCAAGTAGTGGAGGTCTTATCTCTGTTACCCGAGGCTTCAGGTTTTCAATTTCTTTTCAAAGCTAGTTGGTCTACCTCCATTTTCTGCTTCTTCTGGGGTATGTGAGAAATTAGTCATTACTTAAGAAAAATTTCAACATTTAGGCGACTAGCATATGTATATAAGGCTTTCAATTTAATGTAGGATATATGCGTACCCCACTGCTGAAAGATTTCTTGGTTTAACATGATATTAAGCTCTTTTGAATCTTGTACACTCTTCAGTATTTGTATTTTGAGGGCATCTACTTTATCACCACTAACTATAGTTGATAAATTTTATAGGTGACCCCTTCAACGAGTTACTTATATTCAGTACTTGACAAGGGTAAGCAGAAAATGATGTCCTTAAAAGATCGAACTTGCAACTGTAGAAGGTTTCAGTTGGATGAACTGTCATGGGCACATTGAATATTGCTCAGTGTACTACACCAGGAAGTACCTATTGAAGACCTATAAAATTTCAATTTATCCGGTTCCTGATGAAAGCGCATGAAAAAATCTTGTAGAAGTTCTAGATGAAAAGTCTTGCCACCAGTTGTGACTAAACCAATAGGAAGGCCAAGGAAGGGGAGGTGCAAGCCAGTATCTAAAAGGGAGCAAACAAAAGGTCGATTTATGTGGACAGTGTGGAGAAAAAGGTCACAACAGGAAAACTTGTAGAAATAATCCAAAGAGAGGATGAAATATGTCAAACTTAGAATTACTTATTATTTTACTTTATTGAATATCATATTGATTTACAAGAATCCAATATATCAAGAACTGTATCAATGCAGAATGTCATTTGACTTTTAGATATAAATAAATATTCTATCTATCATTTAAAAACGTGTTACAAGTGTAGTTTTCAAATTATACAGTTGTTTGATTCAAAAAGAAGTTGTATCAGCTATGTATCATATTTATATCATCTATATATCTCTTGTGTATCACCTATGTATCACTATGTATCAGGTATTACTCATGTCTGTATTTGTGTAATAACAAAGCTAACTAATGAAAAACAGTTGTGGCATCTAGATAACTGTGCAAATAGTTTTAGAAATTTACACATAAGAGTGTGGTTTCGTCAATATAGATTTGGAAACCAAACAAACTGCAGAACTCATTGTGAAGAAACTAATTGTGCAGCAATCCAATACAAATATATCATATATATATCATATGTGTATCATGTGTGTACCTGGAACAATAGTGTATCATAAACTACTGTATATTTTTTATATCTTGAATTCACAACACAAAATCAAGGGAGAAAACACCAAAATAAACTAAACTAAACTGCAAATACTCCAATAGTACTACACCTCATTAAACATTTATAACATAGTAGACATCACATTTGCCTTACAAATTGTTATACCCCATTTTTATACGGGTCAAACTAGAGTATAATATATTGATAATTCTGCAGGTTTAATTAAAAGAGTCACCACCTAATTATTTTAACAGTGAATTAGGACACCAATTTTAGCTAAGTAGTGCTTAAAATTAACTCGGTTTTATAGTCTGCTTAACCTTAAAATTTTTAGGTAAGGGTTCTAATTAATCCTATAGGGAAGGTTGTTAAATCACCCTATATGATCCGTTAATACGGTTAACCGGCCAAACTTAGGTTAATTAATATACATTTGATGTGTTTTTGAGGAAAACAGCATTTAACTTTAAGAAAAAAACTGTAAGTGAAGGGACAAGGTTTTTAACTAATAGGTAATGAAACGATCACTGTAATCGTGGCGCTAAATGGGACTTTGAGGACTACTTTCTGTTTTCCAAAGCAAACATGATGAAATCTCTAAAATTCATATAAACTTAAAATATGGCTGCCAAATTCCAATTTAAAGAGTTTCGTTTTGAAAAAAGAAAACCGTTGTTCCAATTTTACATTTTTTTCATGACGTGATAAAAGAACAGTTTTTCACTTTGGATTTCAAAGACGACATCCCCAACACATTAGGTGCTTATAGCCTTTGAAGTCCTAAATCAAGCAAAATACTTTTAAAAATAGAGCTGTAATTCTACGTGATAAGATTAATCATCAATCATAAAAGCAAACTCAAATAAAATCAAATCTCATAAGCTAACAAAGTTCAGATAAAATGAGTAAATAATAATGAAAGCCTCCATAGGCGACCCAAGCAAGTTTTGCTAGTTTTCTTCTTGTCCATTAGCCTAAGATGCGGTGATGACTCCATACGGTATCGTCGAGTCTCAACGCAAGACTCTTCGGCTCCGGTGTTTCATGCAAAACAAACAAGAAAGGAGAAGAAAGTAAGTAGAGGAGAAGTTCACAACATATAATGTATAAATGAAATCAAGATGATAAATAAATATTTGGGCAGTAGCGAGAAGACTTGAATGCACATATAATTTATACCTAAGCTTCATGAACATATTATGACATGTATATATTCGTAACTCTTTATTTTTTGTTATTAATATTGAAAAAAGAGAAGAATCTACACACATTCAAAACAGACTCAAGATTTCATAAAATGGGACATACGGTCAATAATGACAAACCGGGAAAGAATACTTCTTTAAATTTAAGAACTGATATTTGTCTAACATGCTTCAAAGAAAGAGTTAAGCGTAATTCCTACTTAAGAGTAATGCCTACTTTTATAAAAGGTCTTAAAGTTGTCGCTTCTAAATTAACACGATCTTCATTAGTCAGAGTAACTTTTACTTACTTCATATAATGTTAAACTAGTAAAAGTACTGTGACGACCCGCCCCGTTTTTCCCATATTATATTTTTCTATGCTTCAATATCAGTATTCAAATCGATCGGATAGAATTGAATTGGTTTTAGTTGGAAATGAGGCACTTAGCTTCTTAAAAGGAAGCTTGTTTTGGAAAAGTCAATCGGAAGTTGACTATATAGTTAGAAGGCTCGGATGTGAATTACGGTGATTTGGTTAGCTACGGGAAATTATTTGTGACGTAGGAGTGCGATCGGAATTGATTTTGGAGGCTCGGTGTAGAATTAGGCTTGAATTGGCAAAGTTTGAATTTTGGCGAATTCCGGTTGATGGGTGAGATTTTGATCCAAGGGTCAAAATAGAATTACGAGAGTTTCAGTATCTTCGTTAGGTGATTTAGGATATGTCTGCAAATTTTCAGGTCATTCGGACATCGTTTGGTTGGGTTTTTGATCGAATGTGCAATTCGAAAGTTTATAAGAAACTTAGGCTTTAATTTGGTGAAATTTGATGATTTTGATGGTTCGAGAAAGTTTGAATAAGGTAATAGATCATGTTTGTGCTTTTGGTTGAGGTCCCGGGGGCCTCGGGGTGAGTTCGGGTGGTTAAACGGAGAATCTTGATGTTTGCTGCAGGTTTGGTGCACCTGGCTTCTGGTATTTCCGCATCTGCGAAAAAGGAGCCGTAGAAGCAATTCCGCAGATGTGACTATGAGATCGCATAAGCATTCCATGAGGGACCGGGGTAATTCCGCAAAAGCGGATGGGGTATCGCTTCAGCGGGTCCGCATAGGCAAAAATGAGGCTGCAGAAGCGGAATGGTGAGATCCGCAGAAGCGGATGGTTGGGCGCAAAAGCGGAAGGCCAAGGATTTAATGAAAATCGCATAAGCGGTCATATGGACGTAGAAGCGGTCCCGCATAAACGGTTACGGGACCGCAGAAGCAAAAATTTCTGAAGGGTTTTAATGAAACAGTGTTCGCGAATTTCAGAAGTTAAGAAAAATATTTTAGACTTCGGGAAGAGGCGATTTTGGGCGATTTAGAGAGGATTCGAAGGGGATTCCATCAGGTATGAATTTATAGACTCGAATAATTTTGTTATGGTGTAAACACAAGGATTTAAATACTGAAAATCCAAGGATTTAAGGGGTAAAAATGGAGGTTATGGCTTGAAACCTAAGAAAGTGTAAACTTGGAATTTAAGGGGTCAAATGGACTCCGATTTTGATGAATTTGATATGGGTAGACTCGTGGCGAGTCGAGGAGTCCGGTAATGGGAATTTTGTAATTTTTTGAGAAGCGAGCCCGGGGCTCGGATTTTGCTAGTTTCGAGATTCTTGATATTTTTCGATTGTTTTCGATTGTTTTCGATTGGGTATTGTTCCCTTAGCATATTGTAATGCATTCGCTCTGATTTTAGTTAGATTCGANTCCTTGTCTTCACGAGAGGCGCCATCACGACCGGGTTTGGGAATTCGTTCGTGACAAGTTGGTATCTGAGCCTAGGTTACTAGGTCTCACGAGTCATGAGAAGGTTTAGTAGAGTCTCGCGGATCGGCACGGAGACGTTCTTTATTTATCCTCGAGAGGCTGCAGAACCTTTAGGAAAATTTCACTTTCTTGGAAGTCTTATCGTGCGTACTTGATTC
>MU692572.1:27300-37575 GCA_026770625.1 Nicotiana glauca
GCAAAGGCGTCGCGAGCTCGAAATTTGACCGGTTTGAGGTGAGTAATACTTGTAAATGATATCCTGAGGGTTTGAAACCCCGGATTTGCACATTATAGTGTTGTATTGAGGTGACTTGCACGCCGGATATGAGCGTGGGGTAGAGCACCATTGGGGATTGTAACTTGGTCCGTCCCGGTTGTTGATTTTTACTGTGTAGTTGACTGAAACTACTTGTTATCATCATAGTTTGTACTGATTGCTATGTTTGGGCTTCGTGCCAACTATGTGAATCCTTCGGGGATTGAGATTTCTGTTTTAGCATATCTTGCATATCATTTGGCTTCAGTTCAAGGTTTTAAATACTGTTTTGCAATCTCAGCCATATTTCTAAGTTTTGAAAACTCAAATGATACTTTAAATACTATTTTGGGCTGAGAATTACTATTTTATAAATGCCTAAGGGGTTTATAATATTTTCTAGACTGTGCATGGATCGGGTTGCGCGCTGCAGTAGTGACTTGAAACAGTGGTAACAATGACACTGTATGATGTGACTTGAAACAGTGGTAACAATGGCACTGTATGATATAAATTGGTCAGGTAACATTGGTTGACCGGTCAGATAACATTGGCTGACCAGTATATTCCGCTTGGGCTGTAGGAGCCCCTCCCGGAGTCTGTACACACTCCTAGTGAGCGCCGTCGACGTTAAATAAGTGGAGTGGGCTGCACGCCGCAGCGGGTACTAGAGTGTACCGTCATATGCTTTGCATTGCATTCACGCATTAATTCTTGTTTGTACTACGTGGCATGACATTTAGCACTCTTTTATCATTGACATCCATGCTATTTCTTGCACTGTGTACCAGATATCCTGGTGTTATTTGTAAATAGAGTGCTATGCCCGAGGGGCTGACTTGTGTGCGGACTTGCACTACCTGATATCGCATTTCATATGCTTACTGTTGGAAAAAGAATATTTTCAAAAGAGGTTTTTAAACTGAGCTAGATGTTTCTAAAGGATTTTCACGGTTTTACTGTTTTCGTTCAAAAGGTTGTACTGTAATATATAGCATGATGGAGTGTTCTTACGTGATTTCTTATCGCTCAGTTATTATTTACTCATATTGCCACTGAGTTGGAAGTACTCACTTTACTCTCTGCACCTCGCGTGCAGTTGCAGGTATTGTTCACCCGGTAGCGGATTATTAGCTGATTGAAGATATACTAATGTAGCTGAGCAAGGTGACCGCCAGCGTTCGCGGAACCGCACTTCATCTTTGAATTCCGATTTTTATCTTGTATATATAAATTATTGGTCCTATAGTAGTGTTTCTACTCCTTAGATGCTCGTGACTTGTGACACCCCGGTCGAGTTGTGCTGAGTGATAAATATCAGTTATTAATGCTAATAAGTCGTATTATTTGTTCATTTATAGTTATTAATTATTAAATAAGGCATTGTTGTTCTGTTGGCTGGCCTTATCTTCACGAGAGGCGCTATCACGACCGGGTTTGGGAATTGGGTTGTGACAAGTACACAGCGGATTTCCAAAAGAATGTGATTTATACTTACAGAATCTAGGCCAAAGGTTGAACACATACTTAGCAAAATTCATGAAACTTTCTTTAATACTAAACTAGTCATATTGAATGCAAAGATAACCTACGTTAAGTTTTACTCAGACATCCCAAAAGGGAACTTTGAAAATACTCTAGACTAACATGTTCAGATACACACTCTCTTTCTTTATTAGAATCCTATTGGGATGACTACTAAATGATGGAAGTCTCACACATAATATTTAATCCTACAGACATGATTTTTATAATTTGAATATAATTTAGAGGGGACTAAAATCTCCTAGAACCAGTAAACAGAATACTCATCCATTTTTTATGACGTTCAAGGTGAGCAAACAATGAGTAATTTTAAGTAGTGAGTCATGTTTCTATCTAAGCATGTGATCTTGAATTCTAACACAGTTCTTTCCAATCTAACATATTAAATAGAGAAACGAGATTGCAGACCTTTTAACTTCAATAAATAGGATAATAGATCCTACGACATGATACCTAAATCGAGAGGCGTAAACAATTACTATAGTATGTTCATCAGAGATCTTAACAACACTTGTTCATTTGAGCAGTTAGCCAAGCATTTTTATTCTTATTCAAATAGCACCCCAACCATAATATTATATCAATTCCTATGTACATGATCTTTGTGATAGATTAGAAAGTAGATCCTAAAGTACTATTTCCATTTTTTACTACATATCAAGAGGAATGCTTAGGTTTAAACAGAGAAACATGATAATCACAAAACCTCGTGATATTTAAAGTGTAAGTAAGCGAATGAAAACTAATAACACTATAAAGCATACTGCAAAGAAATGATAACTAAGTCATAAATCTTCTTCAAACAAATAAGAAAAGAAAAACCAAATACATGCTTTCTAATTTCCAAATAGAAACCAAATCATAATCTACATCGTAGCTAAGTATTAAACATGAGGTTTTTAACAAAAGCGAGGGAATAGATAACAAGAACTTGAAATCGAGCGACACCAAAGACGGACAAAACCTGTTGGGCTGGGGCATAAGGTGTTGGGCCACTTGGGCTGGGGCATAATCTTGGCCGAACTGGGCCTATTCTTGATTGGCTCATTTTGGGTGGGCAGAATTAGTAGAAAAATATGGTGGTGGTGGTGGTGGTGGTTCTGGTTTGTGCTAAAAATGGTAAAATAATTATTCTTATATTATTGGTAATATTAGAAGCTTAAAGAAATAGTTTGGAAGAAAGGAGGGTCAAAATTAGATGACAACACAAATCTTAAAAGTATTCATAAAACAAAAAAATCTAATACGTCTTACAACAATGACAAAATAACATAACAATAAAAAATGAAATGAAATTATCGAGTTCATCCAAAAAAGGTAAATACTTCTTCCGCTTCCGTGACTTATTTTGTCTGCCAATAATCTCAATAACGCTTTGCGCGTTCAGTTGCATCTTCTTTATAGCATAATCCTACAAGAGAGCACCAAACCAGCGTCGGTATGCATATGTATTGAATTTTTTTAGGAGGCTTATTACCCTTAATGAAATACTCGGCAAATGATTTCACAAATATACTGCAATCACTATAAAAATGAAAATAACAACAATTATCAAACTGTAGAGTCTATAAAAACTGATTGTGTTTAAAGAAATTCATATGCTTCTACTTGTTGAGGCAGTCCTTCAACCAGTTTTACATCAAATGGAGCTCATGTTATTTGATTTGTAGACACCAGAACGCCAATTGATATCTTTTTTTCTTTAAATAGAAATGCGTGTGCGCGAAAAAATAAGGCAACAACATAGAATACTTGTGCATTGTGTTATGAACTTTGTCTTGATGAGCAGCTCCACCGCGCATAGAATCATATGCATAAATGCACCTATCCTTGAAGGACATCACAACCATTGTCAAATGATATTATTCCACAATATTAATTGGCATTAAAACATGCTCCACAGTCTGCCATGGAACGTTGGCATCCAAGACATACCACTTAATATACTCTACAATGATATATTTGCACACTTTACTATCTCCATCTGTATCAATAAAGTTCTGCCACAACTCATTAATATTCTCGTCGAAGTACCAATCTGTAGTGGTGAATGTTGCAGGTAGGGATTTGTCATACGTCCCCTTCTTCCTCGACTAATAGAACAAAACATCAACGTGCAGAATTATTAATCATTGTAATAATATAAAATAGGTAACCAAATCTAAAATTAAAAAAAAAATCTAAAAGTATTTTCTTACATACCGAGTCATCCAAAGGCTGACCATTATATGCCAACGTATAAAATCATTTTTGTCTTCAACATGATATACACCAAGATCATAAGCAGGTTCAGGTTACTAACATGGTTCGGGTAAATTTCATTTCTGGTAACAAATATACACAAAAGAGATACAGTAATTTGATATAAAATAATGCTACAAATGATAATATATTAAATATAAAATTGAACAAAAGTCAGAAGTTGAAAACATACTTCTTTCTTGACTTTCCTTCTTTGACCCACACGGCAAATACATTTAACAAAGAGTTGTTAACGCCATTTCCGATTTTGCTTTGAAAGGGATGCTTAATAGCATAAATTTGCTTTTTTCTTTCTCTCTAACAACACCACTACTAGATCTTGAATCAAATACAGTAATGAACGGAGATTGCATGGCCTTTGAAGAATATTCTCTTTCTTTTTTACATTTCCGGCGAAACATCATGAAGTAATTCAGGCCGATACATAAGAATCTGAGATTCGGGAACCTCTTTCTCAGATTGTTCCTTCATCTCCTCTGTCACTTTATCAATACTTACAATCACACCAACAGTGTCAGACTGAGATTCGGGAACCTTTTCTTTCTCAAATTCTTCCTCCATCTCCCCTGCCGCCTCATCTGCAGTCTCATCAATAGCGCCACCACGCGTTGCATCTAGTGTGAAAGTTACTTTAGAAACAAACATAATGGGAACACCACCAGAAGCTTCTCCTATGATATTGACACTTAACTGATCTACGTTATCGAACACAAAGTTGTTAGAATGATGCGCACGGGTATCTTTTTGAATATGTGGAAGATCTTTTCCTTCACTTTCACCGGCATATTTTTTTTAAAAAAGAATTGTATTATCAAAATAACAAAGAAAATAAAAAGGAAAAGGGCATAATGCATAACTAAACACACCTTATAACCTTCCATGCCAACATTTTCATTGCCCCAAACTTCATATTGCTCAAAAAGTTATTGTTGTCCTGACGACCTCTGGTGTCTTCCTCTGGATGTGGACCATATTTGTCTTCTCTTTCACCAATATATTTTTAAAAAAAAGAGATACAGAAAGTTAACTAAAAATAAAAGGAAATGCACAATGAAAAAGAAACATATACTTTAAAATTTATCAACTCAAAGACTTTCTTGAATTTATCAAAAATATATTCCATGAAGGACTTTAACTGCTTAAGGAGCTACAAAAGGATACAAATAAGAAAAATAATAGACTTTGAATTTTAAAAAAAGACAAAAAAAATATATATATATATATAAAAGAGCAATACAAACTTGTTTAATATCTCTCTTCAACTTCTGCAACTCAAGATCATAATCAATAGGTTGGACACCCGGTGCCTTTTTTGGCGGGACGGGATCCTTAATTTATTTCGGCGGTGACATGACAAAATCATTGCTATCATCAATAGGAAGTATTCCCTTGTTAAGTGATGTCAAATATTTCTTGTACTCATTGTTAAATTCAACAAGCAAAGTAAATCTCTTTAGTTCTTTATTCGTAGGAGAACATTATTAAATTGCAACTGTAACAAAAAGTCGTTCAGTCCTAGATGTATCAAAAATATATAAAAATTGTATATTTGATGTATCACAATAAATTAATTATATCATTATGTATAACCCATCAATACATAAAAGTTGGTATCTTATTCCATGTGTTGGTGAAGAAACCAGTAGAGAAGTCCTCACGTGTTAGCATGTCTATCATTTCCCAATTAAATATGCGTGGGGTATGATCTCCAAAGCGAACAACATATTTTTTTATCCACTACAGTGCAACATTCATAGAACCACACCTGTAGTGCAAGAGAAAATCCATCAATCCTATAAAACTCAGACTTTCCCCTCAACTTGCCCCGCACTAACTTCATTAAAGTCATGCCCCGATCTCAGGGAGCACGAATGGAGCTCAACCGAGTAACCCCGCAGAGCAAGCATACTAGATTTCCTTCTATCCAACTCACCCATAAATGAAGGGAAGATAAATTTCATTAATTAACACCAATAGGATTCATAAACAACACTAATTCCATTACCATCAGTTACTTCATTTATAAAGTCTCAAAGTACATACACTTTCATAATTTGAAGTGGAACATGTAATACACATACAAGATTACTTGCTTGAATTTTCCAATACCAATACACTACCCACACCATGTCTACGGAGTCTCTAATATATACAAAAGAGTACAATGATAGTGTCGGCGATAAGTCTCCGGCTATACCTCAAAACATAATACACACGGATAAAAAGATGCACGACCCCGAAGTGAAGTGGGGCTCACCGAGTCAACTGGGAAGAGAGTGTACCGCTATCACTGGTCAATTCCTTCCATTGTGGAACCGCATGCATTCAGTAAAGATACAGCGCCCCCGGCAAAAGGGATGTTAATACACGTCGAATAGTACTAGTATGAAAACCAAACATCTATGCAAGAACATGGAAATACTATATGAATATGATGAATCATGGTAACAATAAAAGGATTAGATAGCCGTTAAAGACATAGCAAAATTTTTTAAGAGCTTTCAATAACATTTATAAAATTTTAAGTCGGGGATCCTCTGCAACCATCTTTTTCACAAAGCAGCCTTGTCGCCACATCCCAAAGTATGCGGGTGGAGGTGCAATCACAATACCAGAAATTCTACACAAAGAGGCCCTTCCACCTCACCCAAATGTATGCGGGTGGAGGTGTAATCACAATGCCCTAATTCTACGCAAAGCAGCCTCATCGCATCACCCCAATGTTTGCTAGTAGAGGTGCAATCACAATACCATAAACTCTACACAAAGCGGCAATGCTGCGTCACCCCAATGTATAAGGATGGAGGTATAATCACAATACCACAACTCTACACAAAGCGTCCTCGCCGCCTCACCCCAATTTATGCGGGTGGAGGTGTTTTCACAATAACATACTTCGGGTTCCCAAAAAGATAATAGTTTGTACAAAAGAGTTATCTTCCAATCAACCATTTGGCACATTTGGCCTTAGCAAGTGTAAGCTCATAAGGTTTCATCATATGAGAAATAATTGTTTAATCACATTGATTTCATACAAGATTTTCTTCTCCAAAAGGGGTATTACATAATTAAGTCAAAAATAGAGAATCATTAACACATGAGGGTTCTAATGCGTATGCCAATTAGGAATCAATTTTTTTTCTAGTTTGAATATCCTACATCAATAGCGTCCCATGTTCAAACTTCACACGATGGAGCTTTGTACGAATACGAGAATTCTAATACCAGAAAAAGAGTTTAGCATTCATATCTTGAAAGAGCTTTTTGTAGTGCCGCAATAATGTCCCAACACTCCTAACGATGCCAATATTTTTTAAGCTCTAGCAAATTCCTTTTGATGAAATTCCCAAGGTTTGATCAATGTAGAGTAGTAAAATCCTTAGAACGACATATGTGAAGACAAAATCGTTCCGACAACGATAAAGTGTTAGAATCTCAAAAGGATGTTGTTGGTCGATCTGAGAAAAAGAAGAGCAAAAGGGTTAGAGTGGATGATCTTAAAGGTAAGAGAAAACGTGTCATGGAGGACGAAGTGAAGTGTCAAACCACAAAAGAGTAAGGTTCAAAAGGCATAAAAAGTTAAAATTCTCAAAAGGTAGAAAAAGTTAAAATTCCTAACAAAGTTTGTAAAGTACATACTATTTCAGTTATATTTTTTGTATTGTTGAATCTTCTTTTAAAATTGAACCTAGTTTGTATATGTTTGTTGTTAATTCATGTCATTTATTTGTAGCCTTGGAAGCTTTATATTCCAGTTGGTGAGACTTTTTCTATTACTCATTGGACATCAAATTAGTTTTACAGTCAAATTTGACTGATGTCCGGCTTCGAATGTTTAGGGAAAGTTATTTTGGCTATTTCCTTGATTTACCTCGAGTTGTTATCTAGGCATAACTGATTCGTTGTTTAATGTTTAGGGAGTTGGTTCAAGATAAGTGTGATCAATTTTATGTGAAATTGAATGACGAATATGTTTTACGTTTTGGTCTTCGGGAATTTGGTGTTCTAAGTAGTTTAAACTTTTGTGGCAATCAACATGCTGAGGATAACTTCAGTGGACTCAATAGGTTGGTGGATACTTATTTTTCTAGTTTTGAAGCAGTGTCAAAGAAGTCGCTTATTGATTGTTTTGAGAAGAAGAAATGATAGTCTAATGGAGACGCAGTTAAGATTACAATCATTTGTTTCATAAACACATTTCTAATGTCCATTCAAGCTCAGAAGACAATTATAAGTAAACGCGATTTCCATATTGTTGAGAGTGGTAAGTATGTGTCCTTTCTTTGGGGTAATATTATGTTTCAAGCTTTAATTATAAGGCCCCGTAAAAGTTTTTCTAGAACCTGAGGGTTTGTGGTGCCAAGGAAACTCGCTGCGGTACGGACTTTTGGGGTTGCTTAGTGCTTCGAGGAGTTGAATGAAAAAGTTTGCAGAACATGGCAGTTATGTGATCCACTATGCGATCGAAGAACCAGTTTGCGGGCTGCAGATCGGCCATGGAACGAAGCAGAAATATTTTCCAAATTTGAGGACCATTATGCGGTCGCATAACCATTTTGCGGGCCACAGATCCCATCACAGAACCATCACGAGAAATTTCGGAAGAAGGTTCTATGGTCCATTATGCGACCGTAGAAATAGTCTACAGACCGCAAACCTGTCGTAGAGTGAATCAGAAATTCCCAATTTTGGAGGGCCATGAGGTCCGTTTTGCGGGTCACAGAAGTGTTATGCGGTCGCATCTGCATCAGGAATCAATTTTTCCAATATTACAACTCGACCCCCATTTCGTTTGTCTAGCCTGAGGGTTCATTTTGCGGGGATTTTCTAATATTTTAGAGAGAGGAGAGAGCTATTCTAGGAGAGGAAAGGAAGGACAATCGGTTTCTCAACTAAAATCGGAGTTGAATGAAAATATAAACTCATCGACCGACTTTCTCTTCTCATTCGATTTCTCAATTGAAACCAGCGTTGAATAAGGACATGAACTCATCGAACGAGTTTATCTTGTCATATTGCTCTGTTTCACAATTGAAACAAGGTTGAATGAGAATTTTTTTTTGAAAAAATTATACGAACAAATGGTTATAGAATTTTGTGAAGAAATTGATACATAACTCAACAAAAACTAACAAAATCATCTATAACAGATGCCTACAATGAACTCTAACTAAACAATTCGGTCGCAAAAGCCAAAAAAAAAAAAAAACAACATCGCTTCTCCAAGATACACATGCAATCCGAAAAAATATACAAAACAAGAGATATTTAGTCAAATTTATCTAGAATTAGACGAAAATCATAGCAAATGTATCTTGTTTTGTTATCAATTTCAGCAATTTTAGTTCAATTTAGAAAAAAAATTGCAAAGAGAGAGAGAGTAAAAACTTAGAGAAGAAAGAGAACAGTTCCTTTTTTAAGTCTGTAAAATAAAAATAACGAATATAAAAAACTGACATTAATTAAAACTATATGGGCTTAAACTGACATTTTTCTTTTTAGTAGATATTGTAAAAATAGCACGGTATAGCCAGTTTTCGGACTGGTCAATCAAAAATAGTCAGTGTTTACCAAGTCAATGAAAGATAGCCACTATTTTGTTGTAATAGAGACCGGTCTAGCATAATATACTGGAGTTCGGTGCACTTGTGTATGAACTCCAGCATATAATGTTGGACCGGTATATTTTGCTAGTTCCAGTATATTATACTTGACCAATATACTTGCTGGAACTCCAGTATATTATGCTGGAGTTCTAGTGTACTTATGCTAGAGTTCTAGTGTACTTATGCTGGAGTTCCAGCATACTTATTCTGGAACTCCAGTATAATATGTTGGAGTTCAAGTATACTTATGCTGGAACTCCAACATAATATACTGGAGTATTTTTCGGGTTTTGAACAATGTTTTCGCTCAGATTTATCTTTATATAAAAATGGCTAAATTTCAATTACTTTTAAAATCGGGCTATTTTTGAATAACCAATTGTAAATCTGGTATTTTTGAAATTTACTCGTAGATATTTTGCTTTGGGCCAGTTTTAGTTGGGAAAGTTTATAGACTGGCAATGGGTAATTTTTCCCTTAAAATTTGATACTTAACGGATAATCAATGAGTTTAACTTTTACATTTGCAAAGACTCAAATTGAAAATTTTTCGAATTTGGGAGACTAGGGCTGTGTTTTGATATGAAGGCAAATATTTTCCAAGGAAAATATTTGCTTGGAAGATAAAGTAAATTTCTTGCTTATTTTCCGATATTTGATTAAGTAGCATAAAAATATATATAATTTAGGCAAACATTATAGAGACAAAATGAGTAAGGGTTGAGAGGATGGTAAGTCGGGGTCTAGGGACTGGAGTGGCGGTGGTGATGTTAAAGGGGGGAGGGGTGGAGGGGTGGAGGGG
>MU692580.1:8070-22374 GCA_026770625.1 Nicotiana glauca
ATATATAATGAAATGATAGGGCAATAAGCAGTAAAACTGAGAGTCGATAATAAGGATCTACACAACATAATAAACGTGCAATAACGGAAACAGAGAATAAGGCAAACTACAAGGAAATACCCCTCACAACAAGATAATTAATCGGGATCTCTTGGTATCCTCAATATACACACTAGGGATCTCTTGGTATCCCGGGGATCTCTTGGTATCCTCAATACATATGCTAGAGATCTCTTGGTATCCTGAGGATCTTTAGGTATCCTCAATACACGTGCCAGGGATCTCTTGGTATCCTGCACCTCAATCCAGATCATAATTATGCATAGGGGATCTCCCGGGATGCCGTCCCGTAATCCCAATTTAAAACACACAGCAGTAGCTCAAGGATATCAAAATAAATACTAAGTCCGTAATAAGTAAACAGTAAATTCTATCCTAGTATGCTTCACGTAATGCAATTAAGGCTGTTTAAGCAAACGGGCAATTAATTCAACTAAGCATGCTCTTCTAAACTAACACATGCTATGTTTGCAAGTAGAATAAAACAAGTAAGAAAAGAACTCAGTTTAAACACCTAAAGTAAAAACCGGATTCCCAACAATTAGCTCAAGTACGCGCTCGTCACCTCACGTATCAGGCATTTAATTACCAAATATTATATCCTAAGGGGAAAGGTCCCCCACATAAGGTTAGACAAGCCACTTACCTCTAACCGGCTCCAAAAATCAACTTGAAACCACACGTTTGCCACGAGTATCCGACTCCAAATGGCCCAAATCTATTCAATTCAATTACATATCGTAAATAACATCTCAAGCAACTGATTCTACTATTTAATTCAAAGCTAAGACGCAAAATTAGGTAAAATGACCAAAATGCCCCTCAAGCTAACGTCTCGAAATCGGATGAAATTAACATTTTTAGAACTCTCGTACTCTCACGAGTCTAACCATATAAAAATCCATCAAATCGGAGGTCAAACACCCACTCAAAATTCAATAATTTAGTTTATGAAGTTTTACTCATTTTCCATTCAAAAATCCGAAATTAGATGATGAAATTAACTAAAGATTGATGGAATATAACTAGATAGGGGTAAAGAATCGTTACCCAATGATCTCCTCTTCAAATCCCTCTCAAAATCGCCCTCTCCCGAGCTCCAATTCGATTTTTCTAACTTTTGAAACTAAACCCTCGAAATTAATATTTCTGACCAGTAAATTCCGCATCTGCAGTCAAGGGACCGCATCTGCGATCCTACTTATGCAGACCATTTGTCGCATCTGCGACTCTCATTAAAATACCAGCTTCCACATCCGTGGACCTCTAACCGCATGAGCGGTTCGGCTTCTGCGGAAATTTCACCGCATCTGCGGTTCCTGAGGAAAATCCCAATTTCGCTTCTGCGGTTCCCAGACTGCAGATGCAAAAATACCAGAAGAACAACTGCTGCACAACTTCAACTCCAAAATTTCCTCCGTTAACCATCCGAATTCATCCCGAGGCCCCCGGGACCTCAACCAAAGGCATCAAAATATCCTAAAACCTTTTTCAAACTTGTACCAATTCTTAAACCACCTAAAACAACATCGGAAACTCGAATTAATCAATGATTTAAGTCTAAGAATTTCAAATTCTCTCAAAACACGCTTTCAATCAAAAACCTAAGCAAACCACATCCGAATGACCTGAAATTTTACACACACACCCCAAAAGATATGACGGAGCTACTGCAACTTCCAGAATTCCATTTCGACCCTCGGATCAAAATCCTACTATCAGACCGGAAACTTCAAAAATTCAAACTTCAGCATTTCAAGCCTAAATTAGTTGCAGACCTCCAAAACACATTCCGAACACGTTCCCAACCCCGAAATTACCTAACGGAGCTAACGGAACCATCAGATTTCCATTCCGAGGCCGTCCTCAGACTGTTCCCGAGTACGGACAACTTTCCAACACTTAAGCTCTCATTTAGGGACTAAGTGTCCCAAAACTCTCCGAAACTCAAAACCGAACATCCCGACAATTCAAATTAGCATAAAAAGACTTGGGGAAAGCAGTTAATAGGGGATTGGGATATAAATTCTTAAGACGACCGGCCGGGTCGTCACAATAATCTTTATATATTGGCTAGAAAAAGCAAATAATGAATTCGATCAGCTATTTGTGTAAAGATCCCCCATTAGCAGTTAATTGGGCTTTAGACTACAAAGCTAATAGCCCAATTCAAAATCAAATGTTAAAGCCCAATAAAGATCCAACAATTATTCGGGTTTTGTCAGTTCCTTATCCTGTTTTTTACGAGAATGCTCGTAGGATAATTCTTAACTCCGCCGGCGAACACTCTCCCTGTAGTACTCCGTCACTGAATCTCTCCGGAGAAATAAAATGGTAACGTCTGCCATCACCGGAACGTCAACTTTTACAGTCTCTTTCCGACAGCAAACGTCTTCTTCGTCGATGTTTTCATCTAGGTAATTTAAACGCTAGATTTTCGTAATTGCTTTTCGAATGCCTCTCTTAGTGATAAATTTACGTTTTTGTTCCTGCTTTACTTGTTTATTTTTATTTTTTGATTTTGAGAACAAATTAATGCTAAGTTCCTTTTCTGCAGAAGCTTAAGGAAGCAGATAATTTCTATTCTCCGAAGTCCGTATTCTGATTCATCAGCTATTGGTAAGTTAAGTTTTCGATTAGCAACGGAAATTGAGTTAGTTAGTGACTTAGTTAGCTACTTAATTATCTTGAAACGGAATGTTTTATGATTTTTTCTAAAGTTTTTTTGTGGTGATGATTTGGTTTTATTTCTTTCGATTTCTAGGATTTTCTAGCAAGACTCTGAGAACCCCGTTAAAGCTCAATGAGCACGAATCCAGTGGTCTTACCAATTCAAGGTTTATCTTCAATCCTTAGACTAGTTTGGTTTGTGAACAAGTTTATGGTATTATAATTTGGGGATCTTATAATTGCGGGATTTTTTGGTGGATATTTGATAGATGTGTGGTTCATTTGACTAAAAATGGGATATGCGGGGTATAATTTTTGAATATGTGATATGCGGGGTATAATATAAAGCATGTCTTTTGTTAAGCTAGATAAACTTCGATAAACTTTTTTATAAGGTTAAATTTGATAATTTTTTTAAATAAGGTTAAGCTTCGATAAACTTTTATTTTCAATATTAACCTTGACTTTCTTAAAAGACTTTGTGAGGAAAGCTTTGGAGAAGGTCAAAGGCGTCATTTTTCCACATTGGATGAAGTATAAATTTATACCACAATTGTGGTATGAACAATCCCAAAATTGAAGATTCTACCAAACGTCGGATAAAATAATCCCACATTTTATCCAGGATTATAATCCCTTGTCCTTGTAACCTAACAACCCCTTAGTGCTCAAACTTTTCTATACTTAGTGGAGTATATTTTGCTCTAATCATATTGCTTTAAAAGGTCATATTTTGGTTAAATACACTACCAGATGTAGTAATGCAGTGATGTGGTTTTGTAAGAAGTCAATAAGAGTGAAGAGATGTTCTCAACACTTGGTAAGATCTTCCAACAGACATTCTTCGATCCAGAACTTAGATAAATTTTCCTTGCTCTTGAGATGAGCTTACTGTTGTTTTCCTAAATTAGTGAGGCTTTGTGTTCTTCCTTCAATACTCACTAGAAATAGAGTTATTGAAATTTACTATGAGTAGCTTATCTTCACTTTCACTTTGATGGTATTGATGTGTGGCACGTCGTTAGAAACTGAAAATATGTCGAAGAGCATAAATTGTCACGCCCACTTCGATATTGTTTTGGTGCTTGCTAGGTCTTAAAAAGCTGGGTTAAATAGGTAAAAAGGTAACAATCTCTCACAGGAAAGTGTTGAAACAATTTATCCAAAATATATAATTACACAGTGAAGAAATAAGACACAAGCATAGACCCAAATGTGCATGCTCAAAAGATGGTCAGCCAGCCTGCACTTAACTCGCAAGCAGAAATGTTGCATTATTGAATGTCTCTTGAGCACTCGGTGGTCTTTAAAAATTCACTTGGTCAATGTTTACACACATAGACCAAATCATTGGTCGAAACATGCCACCTGGATAATATAACACTCCTGTTTTGAAATTCATGGAAACAGCTATGGTGTTGTTGAAGCAAAAAAGGGGAATCCACCCATCATGCCTGCCGTGATAACACCAGGGGGCCCTTTGGATCTCTCTACTGTGTTATTCAGGAATCGAATTATCTTCATTGGACAACCAATCAACTCCGCAGTTGCTCAGAGAGTTATATCACAACTTGTGACCCTCGCAACTATCGATGAAAATGCAGATATTTTGGTACTGCTTTGCTTTGCTTTGTCATAATCGTATAGCTAGATTTTGTTTAATCAAGTCGAATATAGAAAGGTCTTGTTTACAGTTATGTCCATGTTTTGCAATATCAGATCTATCTTAACTGTCCTGGTGGAAGTACCTACTCTGTCTTGGCAATATATGACTGCATGTCATGGGTAAGTATGCCACTTTATAGTGCATATAATCACTCTGTTTAATCAAATTTTGAACAAACTTTCAATTGCCTATATGCTCTACTTCTTGGAATTATGTTCTTACAATAATTATGCTTCAACAATGACTTCTTTTTCAGATAAAGCCCAAGGTTGGTACAGTATGTTTCGGAGTAGCTGCAAGCCAAGGAGCACTTCTTCTTGCCGGTGGAGAAAAGGGCATGAGGTATGCAATGCCAAATGCACGTATAATGATTCATCAACCTCAAAGTGGTTGTGGAGTAAGTTCTAATCTCTATTAAAAGTGTGCTGAGAGTTTCAGTCAAAATGTGTTACTTTGGGTGTACAACCACGTTTCCTTTGATTTGGAAATATTACAAACACTTTCCCCAACTTGTTTGGGACTGAGGCGTTGTTGTTTCCCCTTTAAGGTATTAAGAAACACCCTCTCCCCTAAAAATTGGGCCACTGTATACCCAAGAGACAATTATAATCTTCCTTCAACTTATATTTCTTTTCTTCTTTTCTTCTATTTTTTGTGCATTCTTCAACTCTTTTCTTTCCAAGTTCTTAATAAAATATTTTGTTTTTTAATTTCCTATTTGAAGAATGAGCACTCTTCGTTACCTTTTTTTTCAATATAAACTTCTCAAACAGTTAAAAGAACGTACAGCTAATTTGTTCCGACAAAAAATCGTAAAATTGATTGTACTAAACTTTGTAATGGTGCAGTAAAGTGACTGTACGACTAAACACTTGGTATGTGCCAATCTGTGGCATATTTTTTTCTTTTTGCTTTTTTTTTGGTAGGCATAACGAAAGGGATCTTTCCTGTAAATCTTATTCTCTATCTCACTTTTTGTTTCATGTATAAGAAAAGACATACAATTCCTTATCAAAGAAAAGACATACAAAATTTTTTCCTAGAAATGATGTCAACTGAAAAAAAAGGGTAGAATAATGTATTAGTCCAAATGTACAAGGAAACTTGTATAAAGTAAGGGCGATTCCGCATTATATTAGAAGCTCTTAATGAAATTCAAGTACAAAGAATTTCACTACAAAGAGTATTGCTCTTCTTTTTATGCTAAAGAGATGTCTCTAGTATAAAACAATTAGTGTAGAGGTAATATATTTTAGAATATTTCTGTTAGTTCAGAACTGTATGAAGATGCTTCCATTTTTGCTACTTAAACTGGTTGTATTTTTATTAAAAGCCTACTTGTACTTGCTGCTTTAGGGTCATGTGGAGGATGTGCGGCGCCAAGTGAATGAAGCGGTTCAATCTCGCCATGTTAGTAATTTTTCTTATTCAACCTTCTCTTTCTGATAATCTACAGTTGGGTTGTGAAGAAGATTATCTTTGCTCAGCCTCCAAATTAAATTTATTGCTCTTGTTATCTTGACCTTTTTCTTGGCGCCCCACTCCCTAAGGGGGGAATAAAATGATAAGTAAAGAGTACTAGAGAATTTTTGATTCATGGGCACCAAGCTTAAATTTGCAAGCAAAGTTTCTATCTCATGATAGTGGTCAGTGGTCGGATCAGGATGTGTATCATGTACACATTGAGGGTTTGTCGAATATGTATAGCAACATTAAATAAAAAAGATTCTGAAAGATTTGACACCAGCCTAATTTTAATATTATAATGTAGACAAGATCATGTCGCAATGGTACAATCAAAGTATACAGTAAAAAAGTGAAAATTAAACTGAAAGCCTTTCTAATAAATTTACTATGCAATGTATTGATTTATAGCACACGAATCTTCCCAGATTTGACGTGACTCAGTAAATTTTGATGACTCATTGGGTATATAGGAAAATTGTATATGAATGAAATTTACGCACTAAATAAACATGATCATAAGATAGTTATTTTTGGAACTTTTTGACAAACCATATTGTAGTATACCATACAGATAAACAACTTCTCTAATAGGGTCATTAAGCTAAGTTGATGGAGGTTCACTTGGTATTTGTGGTACGCTACTACAAACTCATTGTCATTCAATCATCCAGAATCCAGATTAAGCATAATGGTGATTAACATAGAAGGTTCCATGGACTTCCTTTCTCTATTTGTGTAATTTTGAAAACTATACTGACACAGCATAGGACCATGATGACCATAAAGAAGTCTCTTTTTAAACTTCACTTTCAGATTACTGGTTTGTGGACATGCTCTTTACATAACGTAGATAAAAAAAAGATTGTTGACGGGGATGCATACGTGCTGGAATGAATCACCAAAATTTCAATTTATCTTTATACATGGGTTGCAACCTTCAGTGTATTATTTTAAACTAACATTGGTGGTCCTTCACGGAGACCACGCGATTTTGTGAACTTGAATGATCTGATACCAGACTTGTGAACTAGGGGCATACGTTTGTTAAATTGGGATGGGAAATAGGATATTGTAGTTCACCTATAAACTCCGATCAGAGTATTTAATAGTAGTATATGTTCCAGGACTTTGTGATTGAGCTAAAACTCCGGGCGAAGTAGTTAATAGTAGTGTATATTCCAGGACTTTGTGATTGAGTTGATATTCCACTTCCTTATACAGAAAATCGACAAGATGTATGTTGCCTTTACTGGCCAATCAATTGAGAAGGTGCAACAGTACACTGAAAGGGATCGTTTTTTGTCTGTCTCTGAGGTAATGTTACTCATGCTATAACTTGTATGCTAGTATTTTAGATGCTACTCCTTGCTAAAGCATTTCTAGATGCCTCAAAAGCTTGTTGGCAGTTTCTAAAGTAGTTTCTTGTGGTGTGTATATGGTTCTATTTTCACTTTCCTTCAATGCCATTTTTCGCTGGGCATGAAACAGAATCCATCTGATTAAGCAAATCTTTCTTTACTGCTTTATGGCAGGCCATGGAGTTTGGTCTCATAGATGGGGTGCTAGAAACAGAGTACTAGTTGCAAATGAATCATTAGTAGTACATGATAGCTAGCTTTCCGATGACGAAAAAGCTGGTGTTGCTCATTAACCACTTCGAAGTACAAGAAGCTGGCTCTTGGAAATTTGTATCGTAGAAATATCTCAACTCTTCAATCCAGGAATGTCCAAAAGCCTAATTCTGAAGACGATTATAGAAAGCGCTCTTGTTTTACTATTTTTGTCTCTCCTGCAGATACACTCAGCACTTTTGTGGGGTATTAATCAGAGTCTTAATTCATCACTTAATCACAATCCAGTTGGAAGTGAAGTGATCAAACACAAAGCAGATTCAGGAAGATGTGTATTTTTCCCAAATATATATTACTCCAATTGTTATTCATTCCTTTGCTGTCGTTATGAAAGAATATTTAACTTATGGTATGCGGATTGCAGATTGATGACTACTATCTTTGGGGCTTCTGTCCTATAATTACAGTTTGCTGCAAATTCATGGGTTAGCTCTTGGGAAACAGCGATGGTTTTATTGATAAAATACACTAGAGGAAAGTTTTTTTGTTCAACCGTGACCATCACGATAATCAGAGAAATAAATTAGCGTTCCGAATTGATTTGTGAAAAAAAAAAGGAGGAAATGATACTTTATAGCTGCTTTCAAAATAATAGTCGATATATATAACACAAAGACATGGAAATTTAAACATTTTTGTGGCTATCGGATGTAAGAGATCATTGGGGGATTTGAAGCCGTACCTTATTTTTATGTCACCTTTTAACCTATATCCTGTTTTTAAAAATTATTGATTTCGTAACCAACTAACAAAAATTCTCTAATAATATGACAATTATACCCCTTCCAAAACATATAAAAGTCCGTCTCTCCTCCGTATTCCCGGATTCAAATTCTTGATCTCCTCTGTATCTCCTTCATCAGTCCGTCTCTTCGGAGATCGCGTCTCGTATTCAAATTTCATATTGAAATTGCAAATTCAAATTCAAATACATTGTAAGTATTTTTTGAATTATATGTTTTCTGATTGATTGATTGAAGTTGTTTGAGCAACTTCACTGATATGCTAAATTTGCAATTCTAAATCTGTTTGACGATGAATTCTAACATCCTAAGTTGAAGTAATTTAGTTAACGAGTTGGCAAATAACACAACGAAGAAGAAATTATATTAAAACATTATATGATTGTTTTAAAACTTTGGCATAGTTGCTGAAGTTTTTTTGTTAATAATTGAAAGCTGAAGTTTTTCTCGTACACTGAGTCAATAAAACATAAATTAAAATTTCACACTGCATCAAAAAACTTCGGCATAGTTGCTTAAGTTTTTTAGTTATTATTTAAAAACTTCAGCAGGAGGAGCTGAAGTTTTCCTCCTACACTGGCTAAATTAAAAAATTGTATTACACCAAAAACTTTGGCCTAGGTGCTGAAGTTTTTTAGTTATTGTTTAAAAACTTCAGCAGGAGGAGCTGAAGTTTTCCTCCTACACTGGCTAAATTAAAAATTGACATTAAATAGAATTAATATTAGAAAAAACGCACAAAAAACTTGTAACAAAAACTTAACATTTCATTAAATATTAAAACAATAAATTAACATAAATAACAAAAATTACAAAAAGAAAAACTAATTGTCCATATTATCATCATCGTCGTCGTTATCGTCGTCGTCACTACCAGATGGACGAGTATCTTTATCAGCAAGATTATCAAATCTTGCATACATCACAAGCGTATCGAGCTTGTTGTTGATTTCTTCGAGCTCCATGTCGTATTTGTCTATGAGCTCATCCAGTTTCACCTCAAAGGCCTCTATAATGTCTTGCTTGATTTCTTCTACTATTTGGCTGATGACAACATCCATTTTTCTCCTTTTTGTATATTATGTCTGCTAGAATATATTTGTTTGAGTGAATAAACTCTCAAAGTATAGCGTGCTTTTATTGGGAAAAAAAACTTGTGCATGGTATATGAAAAGGCAAAGAGGAATTTTAAACGTTGTCTAAAGAAAAACGTGCATGAATGAGATAGGAATGTAATTATTACACTAACACATAACCTCAACGGAGTATAATTACTACTTTAATTGTCTTTATTATGTTTACTCCTGTGTACTATGCAATTAATGCTGAAACAAGCTCAAGTTTGTTGAATTCATTTTCTAAAACTTCCGCTCAATGTGCTAAAGTTATTTAGTTCATTTCTAAAAACTTCAGCACTTGATAAGCTGAAGTTTTTCTCCTGCACTCGATAGTTTTTGTCCTAAAGTTTTTTCAAATAACTTCAGCATAATGTGCTGAAGTTATTTAGTTCATTTCTAAAAACTTCAGCACTTGATAAGCTGAAGCTTTTCCTCCTGCACTCGATAGTTTTTGTCCTAAAGCTTCTTCAAATAACTTCAGCTCAATGTACTGAAGTTATTTAGTTCATTTCTAAAAACTTCAGCAATTGATAAGCTGAAATTTTTGTCCTGGACTGGATAGTATTTGTCGTAAAGCTTTTGTTTATTTGGTGTATTTAGTGATGAGCTGAATTTTTTGTCCTACATTTGACACTTTTGTTATGACTTTTAACCAAAACTACAGTCTACAGGATGAGTTCAATTTGCGTTGCTATAACTTTCAATGGGAGTTGGACTCCTGATTTCAAATACTTGGATCATGATACAAAATTTGTTCTACTTAATAAGGACATATCATTCAATATTTTCCTGAAGAAAATTAGTGAAGTTGCAAATGTTGTTTCAACCAGATATGCATTAAAAGTATGGTTTAATAACAAACTAAATACAAGCAAAGGAATGCTTGTAACTTCAGATGAAGAACTCAGTACGTGTATACATTTGCTTACAACTGATTCGGCCTACAAGAATTGCCATTTCGTCATAGAAAAAATACAACCTTCAGATGTGCAGCATTCAACCAATCTCTTGCATATGCGATAGATTCAGAATGTGAGGCTGACTATCAACATGAAGTGCGACAACCATTAATAAAAGTAGACAACGGACAACAACCTTCTAACATTACAACTGCTTCTGAATATACAATGCTGCCACAATTATCCCCTCCTCCAATAAATTCATACCAGTTTGTCAATGAGCAAGAAGAAGAAGGACAACTAATAATGCAAATTGACAACCAACACACAATCCAACAAAGCTTTTTGTTACCTTCTGCAATGATAAGCAACAACGAAGATGAAGTAAACATGGAGCTTATACCGATAACATAAGATAGAATTGAATCTCAGAAATCAAGAAAAAGAGTGAGAAGAAAAGTGAAAGAAAAATACTTAGGCACGATGCGTTGCCTGAGGAAGTAAGAGTTGGATCAATCTTTGAGAACAAACAAAACATGACTAAATTTTTCTGCAGTTTAGAGATAAACCAGAAAGTTGAATTCACTGCTGTTAGATCATGTTCCAAGAGATACGAGCTGAAATGCATCGTGGACAAATATGGTTGGAATGTACGTGCTACTAGAATAAAACATTCTACACTGTTCAGGGTGATAAAATATAATAACATCCATGAATGCTCGGTTAATGCAAGAAAATCAGATCAGAAGCATGCTACATTAAATTTTATAAGTGAACAAATTATAGAACATGTTCGAGACAAAAAGATAGAGGTTACACCAGTCTTTGTAGAAAATGAAATGAAAAAGAAATTTGGAATTGCCAAAGGCATGGTATACTATTCAAAAAGTTGTTGCTTGCATAAGGGGAACACCTGAAGAGAACTACCAGATTACATGATGATGGCCAAAAACCCAGGAACGTATACAAGCATAAAAAGAGATGGGCAAAATAGGTAAGCAAAACAATACTAACCATCAGCCTGAAGTTTCAAATGTTCCTATTTGAAAAAATTCACACCTTTTGATTTGTTTCTTTTGTGTTTCACTGTACATATTTGCTTACATGTTCTTTGCTCCTGCGACATCAGTACCTGGTTGGTCCTACTGTAGACCCATTATTGAACTAGATGCAACGTTTTTAAAGTCCAAATATCGTGGTTTTCTATTTGTTGCTGTATCAAAGGATGCAAACAATCAAATCTTTCCTCTATGTTTTGGTGTAGCAGAAACAGAAAACAATGAGGCATACATTTGGTTCTTTAGGGAAATGAGAAAAGCAAATCTAGTCCGTCGTGAACTGGTTTTCTTGTCAGATAGAAACCAATCGATCGCAAATGGGATTAGAAAAGTTTTTCCTGAAGCTCACCATGGTATCTGCCTATATCATTTTGAGAAAAATTTAAAGCAAAGACATGCAAAAGCCACGGTAATAAATCTTTTTCAAAGTGCTACAAGGTCATATAAAGGTGAAGATTTTAATTAGTTAATGTCCCAACTCAAAAGTATTGACAAGAAAACATACAATTACATAATGGAAGAGCCTCCCGAGAGATGGGCTCGATCGTGGTTCCCACGGCGACGTTATGATATGCTAACAACAAACATGGTAGGATCAATGAATTCCGTTTTACTAAAAGGGAGAGAAAGGTCTATTTTAAGAATGTTAGATTTCATCCAAGAAAAGTTGGGAGAGTGGCTTTACGAACGGAGAAAAAAAGGCAAATAAAACTTTTCACAGAGTATCAATATGGGCAGAAGAAGAGATGACTAAGAAGATGGACTTGGCTTGCAAAATGTTTGTGAGTATATTTATTAACTTCAGCTTTTTATATCTATTGCACTGATTTACCGCTTACATTTAAAAAATTTCATACCTTTTCTTTTTGAAGCAAAAATACACTCATATAGCTTGTCTTAATTTTTTATTCCTTGTTAGGTGTTCAACCTTGACTCAATGTTGTTTAGAATAAATAGTGAAGGAATCGAATTCATTGTGGACTTAAAGAAGAGAACTTGTGACTGCCTGGAATTCCAACTTGATGAATTGCCCTGTCCACATGCAATTGCTGCTATTAATAAGAGATATTTGCAGAAATCTGATTACTGCTCAAATTGGTATTCAAGGGAAACATGGTTGAAAATATATGAAGGACAAGTGAATACCGTGGGAGATTAAAAATCATGGGAAATACCACAAAATGTACAATCTGAGATCACAAAACCTCCCGGAATAGAGATTTTACAAGGAAGAAGATAAAAGAAGAGGCATATACCTGCGACTGAATCATCAGTACCATTCAAGTCTACCAAATGCAGACGATGTAAACAAGTTGGGCATAACAGAACAACTTGCTTGTCTTCTCCAGCACCTCATCCATATTCTAAGAAACATACCGAAAAATACTCCAAGCTTAAATTATCCTTGGTCTGAATTTAGACTTTCTTTATTATATGATATAATTGAAATGTGATTTGTTAGGAATAAAAAAAATAAGGTCTTGGACAATTTTATATATTGCTAAAGACAAATCACTCAATTTTGTTGCGCAGGTTTATAGGTCTGGCTGCATATTTAAAAAGTACGCAATGACTTCTGCGAGAAAAAACTTCAGGTTATAGTATGTGAAATACATATCCTTAAACAAACACACACACGCACACATACAAACACTTTCTCACACACACATATGCGTATAGCACACAAAAAGAAACGCAGGTACAAACAAAAGTTGTAGCATCTCTAAGAAACTAAGAAGTATAAAGCAAATATCAACAAAAAGGGTGACAATTACATTGATATAAAAATATGTCAGAACAACACACATATTACAAACAAAACTTCATCTCTCTGGGCTGAAGTTATACAAAATTAACCTAAAAAACTTCAGCTCTATGGGCTGAAGTAAACAAAAAACATAGCATTGGAACATAAAAAAGGGATTACAAACACTAACAATCATCATCATCACCACCACCACCACCATCATCATCATCATCACAGTACTCCTCAATTTCTCTAAATATCTCATCATCATCACTATCGGAGATAACTATAGGGTAGTCGGACAAAAGACCACTGAATCCATGTCACGACCCCAGTTCAGCCTCCATGAACATATCGTGATGGCACCTAATTCCTACAACTAGGTAAGCCTAACAATGCGAAAATAACAACCTAACTTGCGGAATGATTGAATAAAGATAAACATATTAAAAAAATATCTGTATATAAGGCCGCTCGACCTATACAACTCAAAACAGCATGCGGAAGTCTACAACTCAATCCCAAAACCCGGAAACTCACGGGAACCACAGGCTAACAGAAACATTGTACGCTGCTCTAACTCCAGAATATCTAAACAATTGAGAGAAAAGGAATAAACTAAATACTAAAGCTAGAACAGAGTAGAGGCTCCTGGTCTGCGGACGCGGCAGATATACCTCGAAGTCTTTGTGTATCTCCTCGCCTCAAGGATAGTGCACCTGAGTAGAGGTACATGGATAATCTACACATGAAAAACATGCGCAGGAAGGGCATAAATACACCACAGCGGTACTCAGTAAGTGCCAAGCCTAACCTCGGTGGGTTAGTGACGAGGAAGGTCAGGGCCCTACTGAGGAAAAATATAATAATAATTAACAGTATGAAAAACTGACAGAAATAATGAGTACAGCAGTGAGATAAGACAGGTCACCGAGGCAATAACAACTACACAAAGAACAAAAAAAAATACAGAATAACTACAGCTCAATACCAAAGATAACAATGAGGGTCTCCCAGGATACCGTCCTGTAGCCCTTTCCTCAACTGTCCAGTGGATCTCCCGGTATACCGCCCCGTAGTCCATCACATAAGTAAACTAGAAGGATCTTCCGTGATACCGTCCCGTAGTCCAACCATCAATATGCAGGGGGGATCTATCAGGAATCTAACCCGCAGTCCCAAAGTAAAAGTGCAGGGGGATCTTTCGGGAATCTAACCCGCAGTCCCAAAGTAAAAGTGCAGGGG
>MDKF010751574.1:0-21642 GCA_026770625.1 Nicotiana glauca
GATTAATCTACTTGAATCCATGTTAATTGCAAGAGAAAATTGCCTAAAGTAGGCTAATACAAAGTGTCTCGTGCTTAGCTGCTTAGATAGATTACAAAAACTTGACCTAAAAGAGTAAAATGTTCTATTTATACTACACAGGAAAAACCGGACAAAAATACCCCTGAGGGTCTGGCGCGGACCGCATAGAAATGTCATGCGGCCGCGTAGGGTAACTGGTCTTCATATCTGGCTTCTGGACTTGAGGATGCGGACCGCGTAAAAATGTCATGCGGCCGCATAGGTTGAGTCATGCGGACCGCGTGGAAATGGTGCGTGGCCGCGCTGTAGAGATCGTCCCATTTTGACTCTCTGATCACTTATTTGGTGTGTGGCCGCGTAGAAATTTGCCTTGACTTTTTGAGCCTCTGATCAATCATCATTGCGGACTGCGTAGAAATGTCTGCAGTCCGCGTGGATCTTCTTCAGAATTGCTGATTCTCTGAACTTTCCTGCGCGGCCGCGTGATAAATCAGTGCGGCCCGCGCAGGTTGGGCTTTAACTTGATAGCTTTCTGAACCTTCCTGTGCGGCCGCACATCAGTATAGTGCGGTCCGCGTAGGTCACCTATTTCCCACTTTCAGTCATCTTTTGACGCTTGGAAGATTTCACTCCTTTTTTAGCCGATTTGTGATATTTATCATCTAGTCGCTCAAACCTGCAATCAAGCGCAACTTGTAAGCAATTCTGGACTAATCAAGAGAAATTTATGCACAAAGCTCAGGTAAGAATGGGTATAAAACATGCACAGTTCATAGTTATCACCTTGCGGGTGCGAAGAAAGCGAAAGCAAGGGTCAACGACATCTTCGCCGCCAGACAAACCACATGAGAAGGGCTCAGGGACTTCCTAGCCAGGTTTAACAAGGTAAGGATGAGTCTGCCAAATGTATCGGAAGGTATGACAGTCGCCGCTTTCCAGAACGGGCTAAGCAGGGACGGTTCGAGGGCGACCAAGAAGCTGCTGAGCCGCCTCATGAAATATCCCCCTACCACATGGGAGGAAATCCACAACGCCTATTGCGCCGAGGTACGCGGACGAGGATGATCTCAATAGGCCAACACAACGGCTAACGACGATACACTCAGAAACAAGGAGAGATCAACGCAATGAAGGACGACGAGAACAACTCCCACGCTCCAACAGAGACCGACATCAGCCATACACCAGATCTTCCCATTTGCCACCCAGACCTACGGTCGCATTACAACGACACGTCGCCCCACTCCGAAATGAAAGAGGTACGCCTCCCTTATTAACCGTACATAACTTTTGCGTGTATCCTTCAGAAATAGTATACGCACTGGAGAAGCTAGGAACCAAGGTGCAGTGGCCGCAGAAGATGAAATCGGACCCTGCCACTAGGAAATCAAACGTCCTATATGAGTTCCATCAGGAATGGGGACACAAAATCGAAGACTGCATAGGTCTATGACAAGAAGTGGTCAGAATGCCGAACTAGGGATACCTGAGGGAATTACTCTGCGACAAAGGGAAAATCAATTTTGCACGCGGACGGGAACAACCCCGCGGACTGTCAAAGCCGCCTTCTCCAACATGAACGATAAACATGATCGTCGGAGGCGACGACGACTCAGTGATCAATCACGTCAAATTCGCCAACACACACAGACTGAAGCAGACCATCGCCCATGAACGGTATGACGACTTCGAAGATAGTATCACCTTCGATAAGTCTAATGCCGACGGTTTGTCTTTCCCTCACTATGATGCTTTAGTTATTACTTTGCGTATCGCTGATACGGATGTTAAAAGAGTCATGATCGACGACGAAAGTGGCGCCTGTATTATCCATCCAAGGGTCCTTGCACAAATGGGACTCGAGGATAGGGTAATACCGCGCTGCATAACACTAACTGGTTTCAACAATGCAGTGGAACGGACATCCGGAGAAATAACAC
Source organism: Nicotiana glauca (assembly GCA_026770625.1). NCBI lineage: Eukaryota > Viridiplantae > Streptophyta > Magnoliopsida > Solanales > Solanaceae > Nicotiana > Nicotiana glauca. The sequence continues at coordinate 1,962 of MDKF010751574.1, forward strand.
TGCCCGTCTTAGCGGGAGGAGTCACGCTGGAAACAACTTTCCACGTGATGAACTAAGAAATGGCGTACAACGTCATCATAGGACGCATGTGGATATACACCATGCGAGCAGTTCCTTCAAGCCTTTACCAAGTGATCAAATTCCCTACGTTATGGGGAGTATTCAGCATTAGGGGAGAGCCACGCACCGCCCAGGAATGCTACAAAATAGCTCAAGATTGCGCCCACACCCAACAACTGAAGGGGACGAGTGTGGAGGCATAGAAATTAGCCATGTCGGGGACTAAAGTTGACCCGACAGCGGACGCCATTAGAGATCCCGACGTCGTGTGAGCCTGTAAAGCAACAGTCGAAGATCTCGACCCAGTCCAATTGGACGACACCGACCCAACAAAGAAAGACTACATCGGCCACGGCCTTGCCAACCCAAGTAAGTATCGTGAATTCCTAACTGACCATACAGATCTATTTGCTTTCTCCCATTCAGATATGCCGGAGATTCCGCGAGACATCGCCACCCACAATCTGAACGGCAATCCATTACATCCGCCCGTGCGGCAAATAAGAAGGAAATTCAATACCGCAATAAATGAAGCGGTCAGCGAGCAAGTAGACAAACTACTTGCCAACGGCTCCATCAGGGAATCAAAATACCCCCAATGGGTCGCCAACGTCGTCATGGCCAAAAAGAAAAACGGGAAATGGAGAATGTGCATAGATTTCACCGATCTGAACAAAGCGTGCCCGAAAGATTCATTCCCACTACCTAAAATCGACCAATTGATCGATGCCACTGCAGGACATGAGCTGTTGAGCTTCCTAGATGCCTACTCCGGCTACAATTAAATCATGATGGCCGAAGAGGATCAGGAGAAGACGACTTTCATCACCCATCAAGGGACTTACTGCTACAAGGTAATGTCCTTCGGGCTCAAAAGTGTAGGGGCTACGTACCAGAGACTAGTCACCAAGATGTTCAAGGAGCAGCTCAGTAAGACTATGGAAGTCCATATCGACGATATGCTAGTGAAGTCGACAAGAAAAGAGGATCACATCGACCACCTGAAGGAAGCCTTCAGAATATTGAGGAGGTATGGGATGAAACTAAACCCGAAGAAATGTGCCTTCGGTGTAGCCTCAGGGAAATTCTTAGGATTTCTCGTATCATAACAAGGTATTGAGGTCAATCCAGATCAGATCAAGGCGATAGACGCAATACCTGAAATACTGAACAACAAAAAACAGGTGCAAAAGCTGACAGGGCAAATAACCGCCCTATCTAGATTCATCTCGCGATCCTCCGATAGATGCCACAAAATTTTTCAACGTACTGAGAAAGGACAATGGGTTATAGTGGAATGAGGAATGTGTTAAAGCCTTGAGAAAACTGAAGGCGTACCTATCTTCGCCACCACTGCTGGCCAAAGCAAATTCGGGTGAGCCCTTGCTGGTGTATTTGGCTGTATCTGAGGTCGTCATCAGCGCAGTATTGGTTCGCGAGACCAAAGGTACGCAATCCCCTATTTACTATATTAGCAAAACCTTAGTGGACGCCGAAACACGGTATCCACACCTTGAAAAATTAGCTTTGGCGTTGGTCGTAGCTTCACGGAAGCTCAGACCCTATTTTCAATGCCACCTCATAAAAGTAGTGACAACCTTCCCCTTGAGAAGCATCCGACATAAGCCTGAGTTATCAAGCAGGCTCGCCAGATGGGCCATAGAGCTCAGCGAGCACGATATCTCGTATCTCCCGAGAACTGCCATCAAGTCGCAAGTACTCGCCGACTTCGTAGCCGACTTCAGCGCAGAGATACTGCCAGAGGCGGAACAAGAGGCACATAGTGCCCCCTCCAACACCGAACTATGGGCTCTTTACATTGATGGCATTGCTAATGCCTTGGGAGCGGGACTCGTTCTCGAGGTCCCCACAGGCAAAATAATTTTCCAGTCCATACGATGCCCCGAGATGACTAATAACGAGGCCAAGTACGAGGCTGCTATTGCAGGTATAAAACTAGCCATCAAGTATGGAGCTCGACGACTCGTTCTCCATTGCGACTCCCAACTCGTGGTGAACCACATCACTAGGACTTACCAAATCAAGGAACAGAGATTGCAAAAGTACCAGTCAAAAATCCACAGATTAATGACTGAGCTCGATGAATGCCGCTTTTGAACAGGTTCTGAGGGCGCGGAACGCTGAGGCAGACGGCCTAGCAAAACTGGACGTAACCACTAAAAACTTCGACAAAAAAAATGTGGTCACCCTCCTTCATTCAGCCATTGATCATACTGAGGTACTATCTTTAAATTTGACTTGGGACTGGCGCAACCAGTTTGTGTCCTATTTGCAGGATGGAACACCCCCACCTAACAAAAAAGAGGCCAAGAAGCTCCGCATACAGGCTGCCCGGTATTGCCTGATAAACCACGAGCTCTACAAAAGGACTTTTGGCGGACCCCTGGCCAAGTGCCTAGCGCTGCACCAAACGATGCCAGTACTCGAAAAAGTACACGAAGGTCACTGCGGCGCCCACACAGGGAACCACGCCCTTGTGCGATGCTTAATACGGGCCGGCTACTATTGGCCAATTATGAAAAAAGATGCGGCGGAATATGTCCGCCGATGCGAACAATGCCAAAAGTACGCCCCCATGATACACCAACCAGGAGAGCCTCTCCACTCAGTCACTTCCCCATGGACTTTCATCAAATGGGGAATGGACATAGTTGATCCGCTACCAGCAGGACGAGGAAAGGTGCGATTTCTATTAGTTTTGACTGACTATTTTTCCAAGTGGACGGAAGCAGGTGCGTATGCCCAAATGAACAGGAAGTCATCGCTTTCATATGGAAAAATATCATCTGCCGCTTCGGCATCCCCAAAGAAATCATCTGCGACAACGAACGACAGTTCATCGGCCAGAAGACAACAGAGTTCTTCGACAAATGGCATATTAAGTGAATACTCTCCACGCCATACCACCCCTCCGCCAATGGCCAAGCAGAGTCTTCCAATAAAACGATACTAAAAATACTGAAGAAGAAGCTCGAGGACGCCAAAGGGCTATGGCCCTCGCTACTACTGGAAGTGCTATGGGCACACCGGACCACGCCCAAATCCTCCACAGAAGAAATGCCATACTCACTGTTCTACGGAACCGACGCGGTCATACCGGTCAAAGTCGGCGAACCAAGCTTGAGGTATTCGCATACAAGCGGAGCAGAGAACGACATGAACAGACTTCAAGACCTCGATGAGGTCGAGGAAAGAAGAGGAATGACCCACATAAGAATGGTGGCCCATAAACAACAAGTCAAAAGTTACTACAACAAGAGGGCCAAAATACAAACACTCAAAGTGGGTGACTACGTCCTCAAAGCCAAAACGCTGGCGTCAAAAGACCCAAGCGAAGGAAAGCTGGGCAGCAACTGGGACGGACCATACAAAATCACAGCAACAACAAATAAAAGGGGCATTTCAATTAGAGACAATGGAAGGAAAAATGCTCCAAAACAATTGGAACGTCGCCCACCTCAAGTATTTCCATTTCTGAGAGGCGCCTCCTGAGTCGCACTCTTTTTCCCTTACCCGAGTTTTATCCCAATTGGGTTTTCTCGGGGAGGTTTTTAACGAGGCGGTAGAGGGGATACCTGGGGATACTTACAAAATAAGTTTTTCACACCAGCCACTCCATACGCCCTCCTGACTGGCATGACAAAGGGACTGGACTAGTATGATCTCCAATGTATGAACGGTTACGGCCATCTCCAATGTATGAACGGCTAAGGCCATCTCCAATGTATGAACGACTAAGGCCATCTCCAATGTATGAACGGTTACGGCCATCTCCAATGTATGAACGGCTAAGGCCATCTCCAATGTATGAACGGCTACGGCCATCTCCAATGTATGAACGACTACGGACATCTCCAATGTATGAACGACTGAGACCATCACCAATATATGAATGGCTACGGCCATCTCCAATTTATGAACGACTAAGGCCATTTCCAATGTATGAACGACTACAGCCATATCCAATGTATGAATGGCTAAGGCCATCTCCAATGTATGAACGGCTACGACCATCTCCAATGTATGAACGACTGAGACCATTGCCAATGTATGAACGGCTACGACCATCTCCAATGTATGAATGGCTAAGGCCACCGTTGTCAATAAGTTGACCCAACTCAACTACGACAAACAAAGTAACTCGACGACAGTCGAAGTCACGCACATGGCCAAGGCATCTCCAACGTGTAAATGGCTAAGTCCACCGTCGTCAATAAGTCGACCCAGCTCGACTACGACAAACGAAGTAACTCGACGATAGTCGAAGTCATGTACATGGCCAAGGCCATCTCCAACGTGTAAATGGCTAAGGCCACCGTCGTCAATAAGTCGACCCAGCTCAACTACGACAAACGAAGTAACTCGACGACAGTCGAAGTCATGTACATGCCCAAGTCCATCTCCAACGTGAAAATGGCTAAGGCCACCATCGTCAATAAGTCGACCCAGCTCGACTACGACAAACAAAGTAACTCGACAACAGTCGAAGTCACGTGCATGGCCAAGGCCATCTCCAACGTGTAAATGGCTAAGGCCACCGTCGTTAATAAGTCGATCCAGCTCGACTACGACAAACGAAGTAACTCGACGACAGTCGAAGTCACGTACATGGCCAAGGCCATCTCCAACGTGTAAATGGCTAAGGCCACCATCGTCAATAAGTCGACCCAGCTCGACTACGACAAATGAAGTATCTCGATGACAGTCGAAGTTACGTATACGGCCAAGGCCGCCCCCAAACATACTAAAGGCTAAAGCCATCGTCGTCAGTAAGTCGATCCAGTTCGACTACGACAAACGAGCAACTCGACAACAGTCAAAGTTACATACATGGCTAAGGCCATCAACAATATTACGGCTAAGGCCGCCGTCGTCAACGGTCGCCAACCCTATTCAATTATGGCGCAAGGCATGTAAGTAGCAGACGAAGCAATGCCACTATTAATTAAAGTCGCTTCCTATCGACGGATAACACAAGCAACGTTCGGGAAGCACACTAAAAAACCTTACAAACAAGCAAGCATCCACTCTGCGGAGACGAGATACCAAAAATAAAAGATACAAAAAGAAGAGAGTAACAACAAAAGTATAACTTCCATTATCATCAAAAAATACATGTACAACAGGACCCATTTACATCTCCAAAAATAGCAAAACAAAGTGAGTACAAGTCCTAAGGTACTCCGCCATCCCGTTCACCACCCCCCGTCAGTCCGTTGTTTCATTTGCCGCCCCCGGCTAGATAAGTTGCTGAGATCTAGGACCCGAAGCCTAGACGGTTAACGTCTTCGGAAGTATAGCCCGCCCGGTCTGGGGAATCGGAACTATACCCGCAAGCTTTACGGGTGACCTGAGCTATACGCCGCTGATCCTGAACCTCCGCCTCAGTAGCTCGGCCCGCAGCTAAGAATTCCTCGAACACGACAAACTTAGCTTAGGCGTACACCCGCATCTCCTGCGCCTAGCCATGCACACCCTCATCGGGCCTGGACACAACAATCTGCTTAAGTGCCTCAACTTCAGCGGCCTTGGCATTAAACTCCGCGGTCTGGGCAGTGACCTTGGCTCGCAAATCAGCGGCTTCCGCTGCTACCCCACGGCCAACCTCCAGTTCATCTTCCTTTGACTGGAGAAGAGCCTCCAGTTCAATATTTCTAGCCAAAACGTCCATCAGCTGGTCATCAACTTGCTCTAGCTCAACTACCCTTCGCTTCAGCTGGGCCTCCGACTGCTCCAAGCCCTCACGAAAAACCCGAAATTGCGGGTCCTATTTGAGTAGGTACAACCAAGCCCCTTATGCCATGACTTTTTAGTTGGATCATGGTACCTCTCAGGTAACCGGGGCTGAATAACTATAAGAGGTGGTGGACCGAGACGCTGCACTCAGCCCTGGCCGCATAGGTGGTCATAATACGGCACACCTTCAAAGTGTAAGGAGTGAGCTGAGCCGGACACACGTTGTAAAAACGACAAAGCTCCTCCATCAGGGGGGGGGTTGTTAAATTGGGAGACTGTAACCGATCAAGAACGGGTACTCATAGAATGTGCAGTACCTAGGCCGATGCACATTGGCATAGTCCGTCCCGGTCGACACCATCTCCACGTGGCCCGTAATATGGTACGTCTCTCGATGTTCATCCAAGTTGGATTGTAATAACTCACTGTGCTCCCAGGGAAGGGTTGGGCTCCTCGTTGGAAAATCCCTATGAACATGTATCGCCTTCGGGAGGACGTTGTCTATACTAAGAGGAACAAGGGTCTTCTCTGCCTTTTTCCCTTCACCACCGGAAGATGGTGGAGCCCTAGATGGGGTATTACCCTTGGCCTTTTTACTACTTTGTCCACGTTTTGTCATAATATTTTCTATGAGAAACAAAGCTCTAACAATAAGAAGTGTGGTTTCAAAAGAAATGAAAGGGCCTCGCACGAGATAGTAGTTACTAGAGAGAAAGATGAAATCGGAAGAAGAAAAAGTTCAAAGGTTCGAAAGATAAAATAGATTAAACCTTCCCCCTATTTATAGGGTTAGTATACACGGAAATCAAAGAGGCATCGTTCAAAAAGGGCGTGGGAAACCAAAACATCACATCAGCCCCTGAACCGCCTCGGGAGCAAGTATTATTATGATGCATGCGGGCAATGACGTCATTTCAAAAAGGGGGCCACACTTCGACGGCTTAATGATGCCATATATTTCCCCTCACTCACGTCATCGCCCCCATAGTAAGGTCAAAATTTTCTAAAGACGAGGTCTGCATTTCCGCCCATTGAAGACGTCTACTGGATACGCCTCCAACGAGGGGAGGGACTAACTGTATGGGGTCAAATTTGGCCCTATACGTCTCTACGTCGAAGGGTACGCCCAATAAGTATACGTATCTACGCCAAAGGGTACGGCTCAAACGTAAGGATGAAGGCGGCGTCCTCGCTAGGAGGACGTCGACCACTTTTTGTATTTTTTCAATTATTATTCCAAGGAAGGTCTTTCCCTATATAAAGAGGATCTTCCCATTGTAATAAGGCATCAATGTTATTCTTGAATAATACAACTCTCTCATTTTCTCCTACTCTCTCTCTATCTCTATCTCTAACGAGCATCTTCTCTTGAGTTCATAATATCATATTACAATATTAGATCTACAACAATAACATCATTCTTACATATCTGGGTCTATTATATTTGATTTTAATTTATCCTTTTATATTTTTGATTATTTTCTAGCTTACAAAGTATATTCTTAACTTTTGAGCCAAACAATATTCACACAATTCAATTAATAATATTGACAGGATATGCTATTAATTGAATTAATACGATATGCTTAATGCAATTCATTCCCCTTTACAAATTTTGAATATTGATTGTTATATATTCTCAATAAAACCAATTTTTTCAATATAAATTTTGATACGATTAATATAATATATCAGCTGAACTATTATCTTAAACTATACTTCCTCCGATCCAAAATAAGTAATTTTTGGCCTTTTTCTTGTGATCCAAAATAAGTAATTTTTTTAGATTTTAAGAATGAATTAATTATTTTTCCCTACATTGTCCTAAGAGTAAATAGTGTTGGAATATGTGTTAGGAGTGTTTATGTGAGATAATAAAGGTTAATATGGTCAATTTTATTGCTAGTTAATGCTAAAATGTGGATTTCTTAATATGTGTGAAAACATCCAAAAAATTACTTATTTTGGACCGGAGGGAGTACATTCAAATTGTGCATTAAAATGAGTGTAATTAAAGTTATGTTATGGGGTCTGTTGTACAAGAAGAACGAAGATAGTCCATTTTCCGAATTTAGAGCATGTTTGGCCAAGCTGCCAAAATCTACTTGTTTTGAAAAGTACTTTTTAAAAAGTACTTTTGAAAAATAATAATTTGTGTTTGACCAATTCATTTAAGAAGTACTTTTTACAATATTTGATAAAGAAATTGTGTTTGGCCAATCTTTATAAAAAGTACTTTTGAGTGTCAAATTACCAAAAAGGATAATACCAAACTTTTATTATTATTTAAAAAGAAAAATAAATTTTAATATTTATTATAAGAGACCGTTATTAGTTTTTATTTAATTTAATTAAAATATAAACATAAAGTATACATACACACTAAATATTTAAATCTTTGTAACATATATAGTTATACAAAAGCAATAATATTATCTAGTATAATTACTTGTTATTTACACCATGAAATAATAAGCAAAGTCATCCACACATGATAATATTTCTCAATAATTTCATCTCTAATTCTATCATGCAACGCCTTTATAATAGTCGAAGATTTGTCTTACATTTCTAAAGGAATACCAGAAGGCCCATCTTCTTCCTTAATCTCTACAGTAATGTCTTCATTAGCATAATAGTTTAATTCCTTATCAGTAGAAGATCACCGTCGGATGAAATTATGTATAACCATGGTAGTTGTAACAAGATGAATCTGAGTGTCAAACTTGAAAGATGGCATTGAGCGTAAAATAGAAAACCTATTTTTCCAGACTCCAAATATTCTTTCAATTGTACATCGAAGACCGGAGTGAAAAAAATTGAATGTTTCATTTGGATTTCTAAAACTAGAGTTGCGCTTGAAATCCGGGAGATGATATCATTCACCTTTATATGGTCCTAAATAACCCATCGTTGTTGGATAGCCTGGATCAACTAAATAATATTTGCCTACACCAAGTAAAAAAGAGTTAATTAAGATAAATAAAACTAAAATCTACATATTAAACTAACATAAGACATAGTATTAGTGTTGCTTACTTGATGGAGGATGAAGAAAGATGAGGTTTTGCCTTCTAAGTGCCTGATCAAATATTCTAGCATCATGTGCAGTACCTTCCCACCCAGGCCATACAAATGTGAAGCACATGTTCCAATCACATACAACCATTATGTTTTGTGAAGTGAATCCTTTTCTACCAATGTATTTGATTTGTTCCTTAGAGCGAACAATACAAGGCATGTGTGTGCCATCTATAGCTCCAATGCAAATTTTAAAATTAGGCCAATACCTATCATCTTCTCTTATTTTAGGATTAATATTAGAAAAAGTTGGATCTTTTGGCTTAATAATATCCATAGACAATTTCAAATATGCTATTAAAACATGATGAAAATGTCTGCTAACAGTCTCTCTAGAGTGTTGGAATCGTTCTTGAATCATTTGATTCCCTACCTGATGTCCGACCACCAGTAAAAACATAGCAACCATCTCCTCTGTGGTCATTTTTCTTGTTGCTTTCAAATTATATTGTTCATTTAGTATTTTGTATAAGTAAAAAAATATATGTTTTTTCATCCTAAGCATTTCATAACATCTCTTATCATGCCCTTCAAGTATCTCCTGTATGAAATAAAATCCTGTATGAGGAGAAGTTCTGGATCTTCTTGTGCTAAAAATATTTCTCTCATTGGTTGCTTGACTAGTTGCACACTTGCTTTCCACCATAAATCGTTACCAACAATCATACCGGGTAAATTACGAACAACATCCATTACATACTTAATACTAAGTGACGAGTCTTCTGACCCCATATTCATTGAAGAGCGTGATTGTATTACTTAAGCAATTTTCTCTATTGATGATGTAATTCTTAGGCTGGTATTGAATTTATTTTTCTCCTTTTCATTTATAGCAGTTGATGCTTTTCTTTTTCTTCTCTCTCTACTCTCACTACCACACACTTTTTAAATCACATTCGATTCTTCTGTATTAGTTTGTTCGAATCCTTTTTTCGTATTTTTTTCTATGCCATCAATATTCACAAACTCTTCATTGTCTACAGGAGTTCCAAACTCAAATGGTTGTTCTGGTTGAAACCAATTGCTTCCTTGTATACCATCTGGTAACACTCCAGATAACCGTGCCCACGCATGTTCACCGGTTGCAATAACATCCTTAAAACAATATTCTATCAGTTGTAGATGTTGTAAACCTTTCTCTCTAAATTTCTCTACATTTGAATTTTCCTACAAATATGAAGAAGAACAAGATAATTTAAAATACTAAAGCAAATAAATAAATAAATAAAATTATGTTAAGTGAAAATTACGTAATAGAATTACAAGTACTTTTATTTTCCTATCCCACCAATCTGCACTCGCTTGAATTATTTTTTTATCGGGATCCCATCCTAAACGAGTCTCTTTTCCAACTAAAGTATCCCATTCTTTCCATGTACCTTTGAGGCTGTCCCATTTGTTCTTCAACTTAGCTTTATCATAGTTTTTTTCGGTTTTGTCATTAAACTTTTGCACAAGATTAGACCATCCTAATCTACTGAAGTGAGTTCCAGGACGATTTCCTGCTAAAATTTCTTCCACACATATATTTAAAAATAGTTATGTAGTTTCTGCATCCCATTTAGCCTTCTCAGAGTTGTTATCCAATATCATTTTCTTTCATGCATTAAGAACATGTGGTTAATAATAATATTAAAATAGAGAACTAAATAAATAAAAAAGAGAAAGATACAAAAAATACGAGCATCAAGAGAAAGAAATTCAATTATTAATCACTCATATTATTAGAAATTAGTATTATCATTGTTACATGCAAGCACGTTAAAAAGGAATAAAAATAAAAGTACATACTAGATATTGTGTATAATAAATTAGTACACTACAAAAAAAATATACCTTATGAAAAAATTACTTGTACTTGGTTGTTAGTTTGTTATTTTAAAGAGGAATAAGAGACAAAGAAGAAGAATCTGCACAAGAAAAAAAGGAGAAGAAGTCTATTTATAGTAATAGATAAGACTCCTCATTTTCCATAAAGTATCCAAGGATATGAATCTATTAAAGTTATTGGGAGAATTCTAGGAGATTTATTAATTTAGAGAAATAAAAAAATAAGATTAGTCAAAGAAAACATCAAAAACAAGAAAAGTCAAAAAAGAGTTTGAAAAGTTACAAGATGATTCATGTATTTGATATCTTTAATTTTTAAAATAATGGTAGAAATAAAAAAACTATTAAAAATCAATGAAAAGACAAAACAACGAATTTGAATGATTCATGTATCTTTTATATATATATATATATATATATATATATATATATATATAAGAAAAGTTCAATATAAAGTCGTTGTAGTACTTCCAACGATTATAAAGAAATACTTCATAATTTCAAAAGAATTTACTCTCTTACAATGGGTGTCAATTAAAATTGTTCACCATTTTTTGTATTAGGACTACTATTTTCTGAATTTATTTTTGCCTACGGTGATAGGATGTGTTAGAAGGAGAAGCGGTAGAAATCTCTTGGAGATAAATGGTTTTGAAACGAAAGTTATTAGGATCAAAAGTACAATAATAAAATAAATTTGGAGATCAATTTAAATAATACCACTTATACATAAGAAAATAATTTGCTTTATTTATTCATTTTTAGCACTCGATATTAGTAAATTTCTCATCTTTACCATTCAAACTGAAGATGGCTCGATATATATATATATATATATATATGTAAAGGATAATTTGAAAAATATAAATTTATGGTGAGGATTGTTTTGTCTTGAATAAATTAATTTTCTGTTTCTCCTTCTTGGAAGAAGCTAGAATTTTCTACTTCTTCCCAAAAGCAGAAAAACTGCTTCTGCTGTTGGCCAAAAGTACTTTTTTATTTTGGCCAAACACATTAAATTTTTCAAAAAGTACTTTTTTGAAGGAAAAAAAAAGTACTTTTGGCCTCCAAGAAACTTAGTCAAACAAGCTCTTAAGGAATTAATTAAGTTAAAGCACCATATTTCTTAAACTCTTTTCTAAGTCATAGGTAATAGGAGCAGGGGCGGATCTACCTTAGGCCAAGCGGTGTCACGTGACACCGCTTGGTTGAAAATCTTTATTAATTATTTATATATAATTCAAATAAAAAAGCAGAAAAAACGGTAATATCAAATAAGTGACACCACTTGTCACAAAGAGGTGTCTAGCTTATCTGGTCAAAATTTAAAGATTTCTTAGCAGGGACTTAAGTTCGAACCTCTATAGCCTCATGCTTTGTTTTTAATACTTTTTTACTACTTTACTAGCACAATACATTTTATATATTGAAGGATGCTTGTATGCTAAGGGTGTTAAAAAAGAATTGGATTGCTACCAAAGGACCTGCAATCTTCTACACATTATAAACACCCTTGACCACTGAGCCAAGCGTTTACCTTATGTTAAGGGTGTTCAACATATTATATCTATATGTAAAAACTAAAATTATTCCTGCATAAACAATGTAATTTTTCGACGAAAGGTGTTCGAATGACCACCCTTGCGCCATCCTAAATCCGCCCCTGGGTGACACCGCTTAAAAATTTTCTGCGTACGCCACTTAATAGGAGTATATTAAAGTAGCAGCACATTGAAATTCCCAATTGGGAAGGAGAAAATGACACAGGGTGCTGTTGAGAATCATGCAAATTAAGATGAAAGGTTTGAAAAGATTAAAAATTTATCCGCTTATATTAATACTATTAAATTAAATCAAGTGATACATAACATATGTTTGGACACAATTTTTTGTTATCTAAAATAGTTAATTAATAATACTAGTAGTGCTTATCTCATTAAATTAGTGAACTACAACTAATAAATTAATATTTACTGTTTGGCCGATTGAAAAGAGTACGAAGACTTGGAAAAAAATAAAAAAAGAAGACTTCAGCAACTCAGATTAAACACGGAGGCAAGTCCACAACCACAAGTCCTTACGCCTAGAAAACGTTAAATATGTTATGAGTTCACGATTAAAATGCCACAAGTCCCAAAACCATAAGACGCGTGTCACCTGTTTCTCGTTTTCACACACACCGTTTGTGCGTTGGTGTGTCATCGCATAGGAGAGACCAAAAGGAAAAAAAAAAGAAAAAAAAAGAAAAAAGAAAAAAGAAAAAAGAAAAAAATCAATAGGGGCAAAAAAAGAAGAAGAAGAACACAGCACATAAGTTGTGAGCAATTAAGTTTTTCACTCTCCATATCCCTCCACTTTTCTCTCGCCAAAAAAAAAATCTTTCCTTTTCTGAAAACCCTAGACAGCGTTTTTCTTCCATGGTTCCTCTATCTATGCCTACTTCATGAGCCATTTGTTGTCAAAATTATCGGACATTTTTCTAAATTGAGGTTCGATTTTCCTACCGATCTTTTCAATTCTTCTAATTTATTGATTTCTTATGTTTTTTTTCTCTTCGTTTATCGCTTTATCCATCTGTTATTTGGTGTTTTGATCCGTTGATTTGGCTAAAGTCGTTGTCTTTTTTCGTTCCGTCTTTATTTTCAATTTTTCCCTTGCTTCGTGGTCGTTTACTGGAATGTTTTATTTGAAGTAGAAATTTGTACTGGATTAGTAGTTGCGGCAGTTGTCTGCTATTTTTCGGTTAATCGCACCAATTTTTTGGAGTTTTTTGTTTGAAATATTATTATATGCTTAATGTTAAAGTTAGCGGTTTGGAAAAAAAAAACATCACTTTCAAGTTTTTCTCTCTTGTTTTGGATCCACAGGGTTAGAAAGATATTTTCACTATGGAACTCTTGCAGTTCTGCTTCTGTTTGAGACTGTATGTGATGTTAATATTGATTTCAAAACCAAATTCAGTGAGATGTATGTCTGTATAAACAATATTTACATAATCAAGTCATTTAAAAGGTACTACAATAACAACAATCACCCAGTGAAATCCCACTAGTGGGGCCTGGGCCACGAGGGTATAGAGCTTCAGTTAATATATCAGTACCATCAACAAAAATCATAGAAAAAAATAAGCAGAAAATAGATGAAAAGCAAAACAATAACCAACAGATAAAGCCTGACTTTAAGAGGAACGAAAGAGTAGTGTGAACTCAACATTAACCACTAACAGTCTTAAGACAATCCTAACAGACTAGCCTCACTCTGGAGCGCCGTAGAAATAATAGTAGGTAATTATATATAATAACCATTGATTAGTAACCGAAATTAAATGATAAGTAACTTGTTATATAGGTCAAATCCACATGTGGTGTAAATATACTTTAGATTGCCATTGCATAATACTTAAATCCTTTTGAACTTCGAACCTGATATGAGTAAGCTGGATGACTTTTTTTTAGTCTTAAAGCAAAGCTGTTAGATTTAGTTGTAATTAATGTTGAGTGCTCAAGCATGGCTTGTGAAGGTTCCTAGTGTCACAATCACACGGCGAAGTTTGGTTGTGTCTTTGTTTTCTTTTTCCGTGTAGAGATATAAAGGATGGCACATCAGGAAGAAAATTTTGCTGTTTGCTTAAAAATACTAATTGCAGTCATCTGTTACTTCTTGGTTATGTCCATCTTGCTTTGTTTTTTATTTTTACAAATTTATCAAGAGCTTACACTAAAGTGCATTTTGATACTTTAATTGCATGAACTAGTGTTTCTAATTTTCCTTGGTGCTTGGGATGATTGGTTGCTGAAATTACACCTTTACGTTGGTCGATGTTTACATACCTACTTCCTGTTGCAATTGCATAATTTTGTTTAACATCTTCTTAGGAGATATAAGTTCGAAGCTGCCGTTGGGAAGCACAAGTATTCATAGAATGAGTACCCAAGACAGAAGGGCACATCCGATTAGGTATACAAGGAACCACTCAAGAAGGAAGGCGGTACTAGATGTGGATCTAAATGCCACACCCCCATCTGAGAATAGGGATCAGGAAGGAACTTCAAGTCGTGCTGTTCCTATGGATGTGCCACCTGCACCAAGGGGTGCGTCTTTGACACCTGCCCCAATTGATGTTGAGGCACTTGATGATGATGTGATAATATCTTCTCCAAGGGCATTTGCAGAAGTACGCCTTTCCAACTTTAATGCTTTCACTTCGTAACTTTTTAGGTGGTGCATTATCTTGTGACAGCACCACTGGTGTTTCACCTTGTGGCTAATTGTGTTAGAAATTTTCCTGCTTTTCTCTAGGCAAAAAACAACTCCATAAGGACTCGTGGACAGGTTATTGTGGTTGATGAGGATTCTGGTAATTTATTCTTCTTTGAAGAGCGCTTACAGCTGTAGATTGTGTGTGCACATTTTCGGTCTTAGAACATTATCTCACTTGCTCTAGATGTTAAAAATTCTATTAAAAATAATTCAGAATTACCTCTCTTTGCCCCCTGTACCGGTGTATCAGGATTTGACCTCCTTTTTTACATTTAACAAACTCTTTTTCGTCTCATGCTGTCACTGATGGGACCTAATAGATATGCAGGCACTGTTAACCTGCTTATTTACTTAAAGATATTAAATGCAGGATCTATTTGTGTTCATTACAAGAGTCTAACTTCTGATAGAATGGAAAATCAAGTTGATTTTTTTTTGTTTTCATTAAATGCTAAGTAGGAAAATGAATGACCTAAAAAATAACATCAACATGAATCTTGATGACACATAGTGGATCTTTGCCAGTATTTACATGATATTCTGATGTACTCTTTGTGATCTTTTTGCCTACGTGGATAAAGGGAGGTGATGTAACTATGTCAGTACCATGGTATTATGTGGACAATTGAGGCATGTGATATGATTCTCGAAATCATCAGCATTGAGGTGGTTGGGTTAATGCCATATTGAGCACTTCTTTCTCCATGGAGAGATTGGTTTTGTCTTTGGTTATTTCATTTGCGTCCCTTGAGGTTGGTCTTATTGGCTCATAATTATTGCAGAGGATCATTTGCCTAAGGCTAACAGTCGCAACAAGCGTAGAAGGGTCTCAACTAATGATCCAACATTAATTGGTGACATTTACATAAACCTAGAAGCAAATAGCAGCTTAAAGGTAACTACAGAAGTTCTTTTATGCTATATTGAATGCTCTTTACAACATGAGTGTTCTTGTTTCTCAATTATTGGGAAAAAATAAAATAAGAGTGTTCTCATTTAAGTGTTTCCTTTTTTCAATTATATTCATAAAGTTCAAAATTTCAAAAGGATCTATTGGGACTAGTGCTCAAGCATAATTCTAATTTTTATTTTGTGACGAAGAATGTTGGGTTTGATCTCTTAGTTGTTTCTTTCGACTTATATTGCTTACCTTTCTTTGTGTTGCCTTACTTTTTGTCATTAGCTTAGATGTCTGTAGCTTGGAGAAGGAAAGGAAAACCTTTGTTATAGTTTAGAAGCTTCAACTCTAGGCCAATGCAAATTTTGCATAACTTTATGGCCTTGTTAGCTAATTGCATTGTTTCTTAGTTGCTTATTTCAAGCGTGCTGTTGGCTTTTAAAGTTCATTTTATAGCAGCTTGGTCCTTGATTGCAATCTCAATCCATCATTAGAAATGTCTTATTCCAAGTTTTTGGTTCTAATTATTGGTGTCATCTTCAGAGGGTTCCATTATTCATGATTTGTATTATTCTTTTTGTCTGATGCCAGACAGTCACTGCACAGAGTGTTGTACCACCAAAGCCAAAAGAACCCACATTTAGCTGTCCTGTATGCATGGGTCCACTAGTTGAGGAGATGTCAACGAAATGTGGTCATATCTTCTGCAAGGGTTGCATCAAGGCTTCTATAGCTGCTCAGGGTAAATGTCCTACTTGTAGGAGGAAAATTACCATGAAAGACACCATAAGGGTGTATCTTCCTGCCACAAGTTGAGATAAAGGTTGGTCTCCCTGTCCGAACAAACTAGGGGAAAAGTCCCCTCTTCTTTCTATGGTCATTTGATGCATAATAAGCATGTTGGTGTGTGCCAGAATATTTCCCTAAAAACATTGGAAATATTATTGGAACAGTTTCATCAGTCACTTTAATTATAGAAAACAGAAATTCATAATTGCTTGCAAGTGTTTTACAGGGTTTACACTTCTGTTGTATGTTGCAGGGGTCGGCCAGCATTTTATTTGGCCTATGAAGTAAGTGAGCTTGTAGAGGCAGCTTATTGTTAAAACTACCTGGGTTGAGGAAATATTGGAGATTGCGGGAGGAGGGTTGTGGGGATTATTATTTTAGTTCTTTGTTAAGACTGAAAACAGAGACCATAGCTAATGCCGTGCTTCTTTCTTTGCTTTCTAAAGACAGTGTAGTTAGTGGAAAAGTTAAAATTCTTGAACTTGTGTTGCATTCTGGTTCTTGTTCCAACCTCTTATTTTCGTTATGGTTCAGTCGTGATGAAGAAAAGAAAAAAAGACATTCTCTAGAACACTTGGTATTTGAGGGAAAATTTGTGCGTTCTTGACATAGTTAAGTTTTATTCTATAATTTCAATTAGGGTGTTGAAATTTTATGAATTTTGGCGGTTGACGGTTGATTTTGATTTGGTCATATAAATAAAGTGTGTCAGTATGGTCTAGCATGATTGGTCACACGGAAGAGACGCTAACAATAAAAATCTATAGCCTTACCTGTCTTAATTTATTTTTCTTGGAATTGATAATCAAGTCCATACAAGTGTTCTTCTCATTTGCGACTTGACAATACTTTGTAGTATAATATCTTTGTATCATATAAATTTATCTTTCCACTGTAGTAAAGCGTTGTAAGCCTCAGAGAGTGCATCTTTTAGTAATAGAGTTAATGGATTTTTAAAATCGACTAAATTGATTGAGCTGTATCGAATCTATAAATTTATTACTGTATTGATAATTAAGGTAGGTTTTTAATACAATAATAATTAAGGTAGGTAGGTTTTTAAATTTGTAAAAATAAAGTTTTTAAATTTGTAAAAATAAAACGAAAAAATACCGTTTCGTACCGAATAAGTTTATATAAAAAAATTTATTTTATATATAAAGGTTTAAATAACAAATCATTGTTTTTCCCTCGGCATTTGTGATTATGGAAACGTTTACGGCCAACAAGTAATTAAATTTTAAAATCTCAACTCTTAAAGCTATTATGCTAGTTCTATTCAAATTAAATTTATTCTAGCTAGCATCTTGAGTCGCATGCCACATGTATTCCAATGATCTTGAGTGGCAAACCATAGTAATGAATAATGAATACCTTTCCTCTTGTATGATTTGAATTTATTTTATTGGATACTTAATCTTCTAATAAGTCCATTAATGATCAATATATTCCAACTCGTATGAATCTATATTTCTTTGTTTTGCTTAATCTCTCTTATGCTATAGTAGAACAGTGGAATATCTATTCTCGCTATCTTTCATATTTTCTAGATTCATTGTCTTTTCAATTGTAAAAATGTCTAGAGAATTTTGCCAAAGTTCTAAGTATGTATCTTATTGCGTTCTAACTTTATTAGCGACTCTTATATGATATTTTAAGAAAATTACCGAAAATTAACCGAACCCTACCGATATAAAAGAGAAACCGAGATGATGGGGATGGTTTCCAAAAGTCTAATTTTGATTATACAAAATAGAATAGCTGAAAAATTGGCATGGTGAAAAATTTATAAAATAACCGGCTAAACCGAACTATTAACACCCCCTAGATTTTAGTATTTAACAAAAAGTCTAGTTTATTCGTCTACTTTAGTCTTCTAACATAATCATGTACGTCACGGGTCAGGCTCAACTTCAACTTCTGGGCCTAAGCCTGTGTCGTATAGATCTTTGGTCTCCTCTTCGACTCCCAAATCTGGGCTTCCAAACCCTGGGCCAAACTTCCTTCCTCCACTATGTGGTTTAAATGGATTCCAGCTCCAAGGTCCAAAATGGAATGGAATAAACCAAGCAGGAAGTGGAATTGGGTAAACGGTGCTGAGGGGAACCCATTTGGGTTTAAATGGGTGCTTTCCAAATGGAAACCAACCCACTGGAATCAAAGCCCAAGTAGCTTCTGCAGAGACCTCTCTCTCTACTTGCTCACCACTGGCTAAGAATGCCATGAAAAGGACCAAAAATAAAGCCATAGCTGTATCACCTTTTGCCATTTAAATATTTCAGTGTGATCTCACACAATCCACCTCCTTATATACTGCTTTTCTTTGCTAAATTGTGGTAAAGTTTTATTGCATAAAGGTTTCGTGTGATTTTCTATAAAAAGGATAAATAAATAAATATGTAGTAGGGTCTCTCTTCACGCGTTTACACTTAAAATTTAATAACCATATGTACAAACCATTTTTCACAAGTTTGGCTAACAATATAATAACCTAGGAGTTCATGGGATCATGTGCTATAGGCTTAAATTTAAAAAATACCATTTTTCTATGAACTTAAGTTTTTTTTAAAAAAAAGGATGGTTCACACAATTCTACAGACTTTGACATGAGATTTTGCTCGTTTTCGGTTGCATATTGAGATTTTCTTGAGCATCAAATTTGAGAATTACGCATAAATAAATCCATCTAATGGGCAAAGCGTATGAAGTATTGAAATTAATAAGCACCCTCTTTTGCGAAAATGCTGCAATAAACTGAGATTAAAATTTACTGTCTACAATTAGCAAAGAAGTAAAATCAAGTAGGTGAAAATCATTATGGCTAGCTGCTGACCATTCTTACCAAACAACAACTCCAACCAACTACCAAAATATATAAGCATGTAATAAAATAAAAGTAATGCAGTAAAATGTAAATAAGAAGAGATAGACAGAAGGGAGAAGAGTTTTGTTCTTTCACTTTGGTGTATTTTTCCATTACAATTACATGGCCTTTTATAGGCATAA